>VUQG01030338.1:28255-48632 GCA_015106755.1 Etia nguti | reverse complement strand
AGAAGCCCAGGTCTCGCTCTCCCCAGCCACCTCGTCCAGCTCATCCAGGGAGACACAGGGGCATTCACAGGCTAGAGTGTCCTGGGTCTACCCTAGGGTTTCGTCCTGGTACGACATGCCTGAAACACCTCACCTAGGAGGCCCCAGGAGGCATCCCAGTAAGATCACTGAACCTCCTCAGCTGGTTCCTTTCAACGTGGAAGACAGGTCTACCCTCAGTCCCTCTTAAATGACTCATCTCCTCATTACATCTCTAAGGCAGAGCCAAACCTCATTTGGTGGAAGCTCATTTCTGCCACACGTATCTGCAATATCATGCTTTCGGTCACCATAGGTGAGGGTAGACCGAGCGCTTCACTTTAGCATTCAGGTCTTCACCAAACTCCCATTATGATAGCAAATAGCACTGCTTCTGGTAGGTATAATAATAAACTGCAAAAATTAGACATCTAAAGCTAAAATCTATATATTTTAAGTTAGAAGGTTCCAGCATTCCTTTCAGCTAGGGAATTTGCAGAACATGTATGAATTTCCTTTGGGCACTCCAATTTCCTGGGCCAAAGACATGTATGTCAGGTTAATTGGTGATTCTTAAATTGTCCATATATGTGAAGATGCTGGCCCAAATCAGGGTTCCAACCTCTCCTTAAACTATCAACAGTCTTTGACAGCACTGATTATGTCATTTTACTGACAGATTATGGAACTGGGTGGTACCTCTAGCACTGCTCTCAAATGGTTCTCATCACACATATCTAACTGGCACTTCAGAACTGCATGTCTTCAACAGCACCACTCATGTGAGTCCCTCAGGGCTCAGTCCTTGGTCCAATTCTGTTTTCGTTATATATGTTAGCCCTGGGTCATCTTACTTAAGTAATCTCCTACCATTGCTATCTAGGTGTTACACGGTTGACTTTTGATGACTGATTGAAGGTTTCATCTTTCTTACAGGCCCAGAAACACTCAGTGGTCCAAGATTAATGACACCTTACCTGAGAGGGCAGAGATTTCTGGCACTACTCTTCAGATTTCCCGTCTTAGCCAATCACATAACGGGACATACCTGTGCCAGGCTCAGAACGACTATGGTCGTGCTGCTGATCATTACACCCTGTTGGTGTATGGTGAGTAAAGATCACTAACAGTGAATTTGCTCTACATTTTCTTAGTATTAAGACAAATGCTTGCAAAGTTTGCTCCAGTAGTTATTTTTGTGTCCCTTAAGTTTTAGTACCTGAGGCAGTAGTTAACGGTCCTGAATAATTTTATGTTCAGTGGTTGCTTTGTTAAGCTTCTTTCTTTTCTTATTTTTTGATAATATTTTAGAGAAGTCTTTTAAATTGTATTGATTCTTTTATCTTCCCAGAGTATTTGGAGTCTGGCTATACTGGCAGTGGGCAACAGACCCACTACAGCATGATGCTTGTCTCATTTTTCTTTCAGCTTTATTTGTTTTTTTGATTCGGACACAGCAGGAAACCTTTGCTAAGCCTGCTGTGCAATTGATTTCACAGTGATATTGATTCCACGAGGAGACTAGCCTGCACAGATACTAGTCACCAACATTATTATTCAGGCTATCGCTTGTAAAGAAGCAGCATATTATCTCCACTGTGACCCAATCTTCTCCTCAAGGAATTCAAAATAACTTATCTTCAAGTGCAATAGCTAAAGATACAAGATATTTTGACAACTAATGAATTTCACAGTGCGTAATGACACAGAGAAGACAAGGACAGAAGTTGAAACACAGTGTGCAGTGAAAAACCTGTTGGAATTCTTTTCTTGTTGCATGAACAGAGGTTTTAGATGGGAGGAAGATGCTGGTAAAAGGGCTTTTGTTATCACGATTTGCAAATAAATTCACTGGTGCTACATTCCCAAAGTGTAACCTGTTCTAGTAAGCAAGCTCACAATACCCTTCTATACTCTTTACAATGGCCCCCAGTAGATTTTAGACTTTGTTTTAAGCACCAAATGGAGAAGATCCAGATTATTTATCTCAGCTGCTTCTCTAACACACTGCTGAGATGTATACTACTAGGAAGTTCAACAAAGCCAGGCTGGCTTAACAAAACCCAAAATCCCAGTTGGAGCCGGTATCACAACAGCGTGATGGGCGTTTCACGTGTCACAAGACTCCACTTCCACACAACGTGATCATTGAGAATGCCGCCTACTCCAGTTGAGATGTTATAAGGTGATGATGATAAAATAGTGATATAAATCTATAAACAATATAATAAAATCTAACCGTCAAACTCAACACTGTCACAAATAAAACAAGAGATTAATGCTGCAGAAAAATCATTAAGCTTGGAATTAAGTGCACAGAGTGAAAAAACAAACAGAGCGAGCTAATTATTTTATCGCCATGTGTGCTCTCAATGTTGCTGTCTGTTTCTAACGTGACCGCCACACTTTAGAGCTCAGGAAAATATAAACTGGATGCAATAAAATATTAAAGGTTAAACTGGAATTAAGTTTATTGATGTGTTTTCTGTGTTCTAGTAGCAGCGGTTTCATCAGTGTAAAACAGACTTAACAGTAGATTAGAATCAAGTATACAAACAATTATATACAAACAATAAATATATGCACATTCCTGCGACAAAGCAATGCGCCGCCTGAGTTGCCCTAACTTTACAGCTGGGCTTCATGTATGATGTTAGTAAGAACTTGCACATATAAAACATCAACAGAGAATCTATGTTGCACTTAAAACATGCTGTAAATATATGAACCAGTGTGAAAATGTCTCTTTCCACAGATTTTAAACCAAAACTCTGAACATAACTTGCTGCTGTCCAGGTTATTTGTTCACTCTATGTTACCATGATGATTTAGCCAGGTTTTAAAAAAAAAACCCTGTCATGACACAGAAAACTCTGACTCTCAACATAGCTTACTTACCAGTTACCACTGCTAGCATTCTTTGATTGCAGGTTCAGAATTTGTTAGCTATTGCACACAAGATTGAAGGTTGTGGAGTGCAATGGGTCTGTGCCATGTAACCCCTCTGTCCCTGTCCAAAGCAAATTTATCCCAAGGGAGACAAATAAAGAGACTTTGACTTTGATAAGCCTTTTAGTCTGTGGCATCAAGGCTTTGGATTGGTTTCATACTAAAACCATGCTTAGATGAAATTAAGATTCTTTTAAAAAGACTTATTTGTTTATGTAGCCTTTCCATTTTATTAGATTCTTAATGATAATGCCTGCTTTAATTATCAGCTTTTGTTTCTTCTGTTTTATTCTGTGTTTTTGCGGCTCTTTACTATATTTAAAACTTATTTAAAAACTAGTTTTTATTTAATTAATTCTATTTTGTTTTACAGCACTTTGTGACTCTGTCAATGAAAATATAAATAACAAATTTGTTACTTACCCGCTTACTTGCAATGCTAGTCTTATTTTCAGTAATATATATCAGTATATATATATATATATATAATCACATTACACTGTTAGAGGTTCAGCACAGCCAAATTTCCAGATAATGAGGTAAGCATAATTGCAATTAATCCCTTTGAGCTGAAACCTTAGGCATCAGATTGCTCTAAATGTTTGGTTTCAGCTACTTGCGACTCTGTATCATATCAGTGAGAGCTGATATCCTTATTAGGGTCATGTGTAACCACAGCTCTGAGTGTAAGCACATCACTTTCCTACCTCTGTTTGTGAGGGGCAGCTGATGAAATGAAAGGGTGACTTGAAGGGAGGGTGGCGAAGAGGAGTTAAAACAGCTTCACCAAGGCTCAAAATAAATAAGCATATTTTTTTTACATGTGTAAATGATGCTAGCAGAGTTCAATAATACAACTGTGGAAATGAGTTACCCCTTATTAATAAAAGGCGATGCTGGCAATGCCGCTTGCAACATCACATGAATATCTCGCACCACTTCTTTTCAGGAAATATGACAAATTGGCTAAACTTTCTCTCTGGCTTAGAAGTACATTTGAAAAGAATATGTTTAAAGTTGTGTAATCCAAGAGAGAAAGAACTCTATAAAACTTGCAATCAAATAAGGACAAAACAAGATTTGTGAAATTTTAACAAGACAGCAGCAGTAGGGCTGAATTGTAAAGCAAGCTCGTCATTAGCGGCTTATATGGATTCATATCCAATGCATTTGTGGTTTGACCTAATTACATGCACACCACTGTCACTCAGTAGGTTTGCCCTTTTGATCTAACCCCCCACTCCCCCACTGACAGCTCCTGTCATTTCATTCTAGCACCTGATTTGAAGATCAGAAGCAGTGGGAAGAATGAAGGGAGCTGAGACATGATATCTTATGTAACATTCTTAGGTTGCTTTTAGTTAGCACACCCTCGTCTATCCATCTTTCTCACTGTTGCACTAGCCATCGCTTTCTTTTCCACACCGAGCGTACTTTTGTACAAGAATCAGATGACACACATAATGGCAGCTTTCCACAGACATCACGGGTGGCAACACTGGCAAGATGAAAGGTGACATCACCACCAACTCTCCTTTCTCTCGCTCTTATTCTTTCTTTCTTTTTCTCTGTTTCTCTATTCAAAAAGGTTAGACATGTCGAGCTTTGATGTGTGTCGCCACCACTGTAGAAAGTGTTCTGTCTTTTTTTACTCTCCTCGGCTTCCTACTTCACCATTTCCTTAGCAGTTGTCTCCATTTATTTTCCTCTGTGGCATTTTTTCCTCAAATTTCATCATTTATCTTCTTTATTTAATGTCGTTGCTCTGTGCTGCTCGTTAATTTGACATATCGCTTTTTTTCTTATTCTTTCGTTTTGTGAAAAAAATGATACTTTCAGATCAAGGAATCTGGCCTCAATAAAAATCCATAAAAGACAGGAAATCCTCATAAACAACATAAGCCTAGCTTCAGCTCCTTTGTGCTGCACCATAGATTTTCAGCAATCAGCTTCTTAAGTCCTCTCGATGTGCCCCGTATCAGTGGTAGGTTGCTGTACTTCAAAAAAAAAAAAGTACTCACCCACTGGGCAGATTGTTTTAAACCTTATCTCAAAGAGCTCAGAGTTGTTGACGCAACTATCATATTAATCTGTAGGCAACTGAAAGTCGCACTTGATTTTCCTGAATGTCACAACTAATAATCCAGCTAATATGGTGAAAATGATGTCTTGAGAAATGTCAAATGGATCCCTTGAATTCAAGCTCTAATGTTTTCGGTAATATGTGTGTCCTTGTAAAGAACTTAAATGCACGCTTTGATATACATTTGTATTGATGTAAATAAACCACCAAGGATGATTTAATATAGTGCTGGTGACATGCTAGCTTCTAAAAACTAAATGAAAGTCACCAGTCAGTATTAAAAATAATGGGATATAATGCTGTAAAATACAAGATGAATCACAATTCCAACATTTTACCCAGCATTTGCTTTCTTTAATTCCAGCACCCACATTGTTTAAGTAGGTGTCATCATCTTTTTCTTTCATTCAAATAATGATTAACTTATTTTGTAGCGAGGATCTTCACTTCTTCCCAAAACTTTATGCAGATCAAAAGAAATGCAGTTGTATTGGTGTATTGATGTAGTCTCATGCTTTACCTTTTCAATCTCTCTGAGGTTATTTTCTTTTTTCTGTTTGAAAAACTCTTGTTATTCACCTTTTCCCATTATACCTTGCTGTATTCTGTTCCTCAATGTCATTTTTTCCTTGTGCTTTCAACTGTTCTCACCTTTTTAACACCTCCTGTCCACTTCCTTTTCCTGTCCCTACTCTTCAAACACCATCACTATTTCTCACTTGGCCACCGGTCTGCCCCCTATTCTAGGTTCAGCTGCAGTTCAGTCTCTTTACCGAAGAAGGCCTTGCTCTCTGAGAAGACGACACGGAGCAAACTGGGTGTAAAGTAGTGAGAAGTTGGATTGGGGGAACGGGGGTAGGAGGGTGTGATGGAGAAATGAATAGGGGGAGATGAAGGACGATGGAGGTTGAATGCAGGTTAACATTCAGTACCACGGCTTGTCAAATACACTAAATGTCAGTTTAGCTGGCTCCCAGCCTTCCCACAGGGAATCCCTGGGTACACTGGGGGAGGAAGTGCAGGCAAAGAGGGGACGATGGAAGATGTGTGTTATAAGGTATGAGTCAGCAGAAATGAAACCATTCTGTTACAGGTGCAAAAAAACTTGTTCATCTCTATGTCTCGTTTTGTGTCAACCGTCCCTCTGCGAGAATTATCTGCCATCAGGGTCTGTAGACTGAGCTCAAACTCAGGCAAAAGTGGCTTCAGATTTGTCGCAGGTGCTTTAAGTGCTGTCACTTTACAAAGAGAGGCAGGTTTAATGCTAGGCAAGGAGAATAGTGAGTGAGAGGTGGGAAACTTTCCAAGGGGCCTTGGTTGTGCAAAGACATGATGCATTGAAGCTGAGCTTTATTTGACGAGTCACACTTTCCTATCGCATATTACTCTGTGTGTGTTATTGAATTTTTATTCCTGTACACATGCATGTTTATGATTTGAGAGCAAGGTTTCTGAGAGTGCCCGTGGGCCAATCAGAGGGCTAGGTAGCATTATATGAGCTGCACATTCATTCCTCCACAGTTTATGGCTATTTTCACACATGGTCTTCAGCTCTGACCTTATATAGATATTACCTAAAATAGGTGTGAACACAGATGTACTAAATCACAGTTCATGTGATGCAAATTGTGGGAAATGGGGAGTAGAGCGCATAAGAGTCATGTCAGTCCACAGCAATCAAGGCATCACCTTACCTAAGCCAGACTGAGTATTTCAAGTATTAGAGCTAATGTTGAGAGAGCATGTTGCTCGTGGGTGCTTTTAACTCTTTTACTCTAGTGATCATAGCACACAAACCCCTTTCTATCTTCCTAATAGGACAGAGGGTGCTGGTTTGAAAGCTAGAAACCAGCACAAAAATGATTTAGTGAAATTAAATGAAGAAATTAATTACCAACATAAACCACTATCCTCTAAACAGATACATTAAAACGTTAACTACCCGTGTGTGATGTCTGCATTTTTCTGTTATGGCTCTTAATTCATGCTGGTTTCCTTAATTGACACACTTTAAGAACCCTTGATTTAGAGAGAGTGAGATATTTCCTGTTGCTGTGCATGTAGGTATGTGAACAAATTAAAACAATGAAATTAACTTTCTGCAGCATTCAGGAGGCCACTATTGATGTAAATGTGAGAAATTTCGAAAGAATGACAAAGCAAAGGCACACAAACACAAACACAGAGACTCAGAGCGAGTATCTGCAAAATCCTAAAAGGATGTGGCCTCTGTTGGGTGTTTCATCTCTGTGCCACCATTGTTAAGTAGAAATTGGATTTTTTTTATGTGTATACGCAAAGATGCACGAGCATGCGAGTGCCTTTGACGGGGAGGAGAATGTTGTTGATTGTCTGGTGAAAGCCCAAAGGGCTTCCTTATGTAATTGAACTTAGTTGCTGCACTCAGATGAATCGCCAAGCCAATAAAACCTATTAGAATTGAATTGCATGAGAGAGTGTGCAAGATGGAGAGAGAGAGAAAGAAATAGAGAGATGGAGATGGGGAAATAAGTATTATAGTTTTCATATACTTAACACATGTGCATGCACGTGTATGCATGTGAGGGTGCTCGTTTCTGTGAAATACAGAAAGAAGTGAACAGTGGGAAGGATGCACGTGGAAACTGATTTACAGAAAGTTGCATGGAAAGCAAAATCAAGCGACAAAAAGATGAAAGGGTGGGTACACAGTGAGATAGAGGGGGATATTAGGTGGCCAGGGATTAGTCTGTCTTCTCGACTGTTGTAATGAGCCGTCAAGGTAATTGGAATGAAAAAAAATACCAGACCTCCACTTAATGAAGTGAGACTTTCAAAAAACATAGAATGAGAAGGAAAGTGTAAAAAGGTTAGAGGCAAGGGGCCGAAGAAGCTAGACTGAGATAATGCCGAGTCGTTTTAGTTTAAAAAAAGAAAAGCTTCAGTGCTATTTTCTTTCACTTGTGACAATGCACCTGACATCCGAGTAAATTTTCTATGAGTTTTTCAGGTAATCAGTGTCGACCTTTATGGTCACAGTAGTGGACCTTCGACCAATGTCTAAGCACTCAGTGCACTAAAAGATAACTGGCAAGACAAGCAGTGCTTTGGGCTAAGCCCTTAAAATAAAGAACACTGAACATGAAAGAATAACAGGGCTCATCCAAAATGGTGGCACCGTATCCTCAGGCGCACTACTGTGAGAATGAGATACGAGGAGAAACGTCATTATCGCAAGTGCCGCCTCATCCATCCCTCGAAATAACATGGGCTGTGTGCCTGATTGGCAGGCGTATAGTGTTAATGAATAACAATATGATGTGGGAAAAAAGGACGCTATCGGCCAAGAGAACGACAGCTGTATGGCATTCTCCTTAATTAAGTTGAAGAGAGGCAGTGAGGGAACGCAGTCACAGAGGAATGAAACCAGAGAGCCAGCTGAGGCAGCCAAATGAAGGGAAGTGGAGAAGTTGAGAAAATGGGTTGGGGGAGCGAGGGTGAGAAAAAAAGTGTTTTGTTGATAAAGAAAGAAGAAAAGACGAGTGAGACTGGAAAAAATAAGAAAAAAGTTTAAAATAGTGAGCGGGGAACATTTATTTTTTCATGATAGTCCAAAGAAATTAATCAGCGACCAGTTAATTGGTGCAGTGACCTCAGCAATTAATCTTCAGCTCTTAGGCTCAAATGAAATCTACATGCATCCACACACACACACACACATAACATACAGCAATGCACTCATACACTAAACACTGATTTAAGTAAATTCTATTTTCTATCAAATACGATTTGCTCCGCTCTCCATTTTACTTTATTTTTCTCGCAGATAACTCTTCATCTTTTGCACAAAATACATTATGCAGCATGTAAGTCATGTACATAAGAGAAGACCAAGGCTAGTCTTGAAGAAAGGAAAAAAAGGCAGTAGTGGGGGAGGTATTGTGCTGACATAAGAGGAGTGCAAAAAGAGATTGATGATCTCAGGGCCAGTGGGAGAAAGAGAGAAGAGACAGAGGAATACTTACCAATAAATTACTCCTGAACAGAAAGGGCAGCGTGCGTGCATGCGTGCGCGCGTGTGTGTGCAATTAGGCATTTGTGTGTAAGCACATGTACACTGAGTATGTGTGTTTTCATGCACAAGTGCATTTTCCTATATTACAAAACAACTTCAGTGTGTGTGTGTGTGTGGGTGTGTGTGTGCGCGTGCGTGTGTGTGTGTGTGCGCGCGTTTGTGTTTGTGTGTGTTTGTGTGTGTGTGTGTGTGTGTGTGTGTGTGTGTCCTGCACTGAGTACATAGACTTCCTTGCATGTTGCAGTTTTATATAAATTGTCTGATGAAGTGGCGTATTATTCACTCTGAAAGTGCTGATGCACACACACTCACGCCACCATCTCCCTTTTAGTTCTTGTCAGCCATTATTTTTATCTTTAACAGCAATATGAACTTGTCTTTTTCTACCTCTCTACCTACCATTGTGTCTTAGCCATTGATTTGGAGAATGTGTCAAGATCCAAGCTATTGTTCAGCATTGAATGAGACAGTCCCTGCATGGCACTGTTCCATTGGGAATGCATCTGTCACAGACAATGTCTCTGTCTCTCCTGCCATTGTACCATAGAAAATGTGTCAGTGATAGAGAATGTGTTCGTATATATTCCAATTGCTTCACAGATGAATGCCAGTCTGCCAGGTGTAATTCTCATCAGCTGCCTCTTTAAAGCATGTATTTCACATTGTGAGCATCTTTAACCTCCTTAGCTGGTATATAACCTGCCAAAGAACATTGCTAATGTGTTTGTTTATAACTTTTCATGGGTCAAAATATATTTCTTTTTAAAATCTGCATATGTTTTTGGGAAAATGATTACTAATGTTGATATTTTAGTGTTTGAAACAACTGCAGCCACAGAAACGAATGAAGCACGTGTCATGTTCTACATCCAGTACTAACTTTACTACAAAACACCTGTTAAAGTGTCCCTCTGTGTTGTATTTGTATGTCTGTGTTTATCCCATTCCCTGTCTGCCTGTAGATAATGTGTCTGTCACTACCATGGTCCCTTCCACTCCTACTCCTACCACCCCACCAATCACCTCCCATTCTACCACCCCAACCCTCCTACCACCCACCTTGGCCCTGGATCCAGAAGGTAACACACATGCATATCTTTCTTTTCTGGCTTTGCTGCACCCCAATGGGAAAACAGATAACTATGACCTGCAAGGAAGAGATCACATCTGGCTAATTGTTTTCTCCAAAAAGCCTATACTTAAGTTTAGGGTTTTTTTTCTACCTTACCTATTAAAATGTATTATGGATTTACTACAGAAAAGTTTTTGTATTTTTAAACCTGGAGCCAAAGAACACTATAATTAGTAGACTATAATCCCTTTGAGCTGTTGTCCACATCAAAGTAACAGTACTTGTTGTTGCCACTGAAAGCCTCATGCTTTCTATACATTCTATGTCTTTTTCATTGTGGCCATTACTAAGGTGTTCAAGTGGATTGTCAACTAATTGCAGGGTTTCAGCCTTATTCATGGTCCTTCCACAGTCCCCCCACAGTATGTGTGTGTGTATATATATATATATACACACACTCTGGCAAAATTGCATGCCCTAACAATGTTTGCATGCACATATTTTATACTGGAATACAATATTTCTATTTAATAAAATGATGTAGACATATACATTCACAAATGATGTAGATAGAAGACAGAGTGGTTAATCTCTCTTGGGTTTCTCCCTAGTTGTTCTTGTGACCCAGCTCTTGCAGGTCATAGTCGCTGCATCTCTCGCCCTGTCATTTCCTTCTCTCCAATGGTGTCCTCCACCACCCTACCTATACTCCACCTCCCTCCACTCACACATGCAGTTGCACACACTTTACTGCTGCAACCTTCCTTTGCCCTGCATCCACATGAGCGGATCTGCCTGCAGACGCTTGGGTATGCACCATGCACAACCAGCTACTGTCTCTTTTCTCATCACTAGCTGTTTGATGCTCCCCTCGACACACACTCATTGCCCAGTCAGCATTTTCACACATGTATGTGTGTATGTATGTGTGTGTGTGTGTGTGTGTGTTTTTCTGTGTGGCCTAAGCAGGATTTCATGGTGCTGTTTTTTTACCGTTAATGAATCTGCATTAAGAGTTAGCAACACACCTAGTTTTAAGCAGACTAATATTAGCCTATGGCAGCATCAGAAGGTGCTACACCCACAGACTCACAAATGTACATCAAAAGAGAGAGGGAGAGAATGAAAGTAGAAAAGATCAGGGATCCAGGTGTTTGTAATCATATTTGCCCAGATGAGTGTTACGCTGCAGCTATAAGCAAGGTTGCTGTGCGCATATTTATAACTGCACACTCTCTTTTAGCACACCGTATCTTTTTTTGTCTACAGAATCTAATTATCTCATTCACTCGCAAAAGCACATGCTCACTGTTTTCTTCCTGCGTTCCACACCTTCAGCTCCTCTCTGTCTCCTCTCTGTTTTTTAAAAGGAAAGATGAAGCAAAGAGAACAGGAGCATTCTTCTTGTTCTGCTGTTGCCTCTGTCACTATCCGTGACAGGTAGAGGTTGTTCACCTGCTGGGCATGTGTGGAGATGTCATAAAGGGTCTTAAGAAAGTTGGTGTTTGGACAGTTTTGTGGATGTTTATTCAATGTGGTGTATCATAAGGACTCCTTAGGGAAACAACTATTTTTTAAACAGTCAGTCATTTCCTGTGGTGCTTTGGGCCACTGAGGATTAACAACATATTTTTGGAGATAAAGACAGATCTCTTGAGTATACCTGTTTTTTCTTTTGTTTTGCTTTTTTTTGGTCTCCTAAGTAATATTCCTTATTCTCACTGTGTGTCCTCAAATAACTAATATTCATTTCAGTAATAAATATAGATGCCAGTGCTTTATCATCCAGTGATGCAAGTGATGCAAGTTGCTCAGTAAGACACTTGTCCAAGAGATGCATGTAGAGAAAGGATTTTTTAAAGTCCTTGCTCCACAGTTTTCTTCTTTCTCTTCTTTTCTTTCACCTCTTCCACAAGTCTCTTTTTCTCCTGATATCTATCTGTTAGCACTGTATTAATGATTCATGTTTTAATTCCGCTCTATCAAGGTTCAAGAGCTGCATCAATAACTCTGTGTCCTTGCATTCTATTGGCTTTACCAGCTCTTACACTGACTCAGCCCATCAAAAGGCTTTTGTTATCGCCAGCAACTCAGACACAAGTCCAGACTCAAAGACATATGTTTTATTAATTTTACACAACAACAAAGAATGAGACAACTCAGACACTGCCAGACAGAGATACATGGGCTTCATCTGCAACACTTATGAGTTATATTTTATACATGCTAGCAATACCATGTCAAAGAGCAGACAAAAACTATTTCTGTGATTCATTTGCGATATGCCACCAAAAGCATCAGAAGGATTAAAAGAAGTTGCATTTGGAATCTAGTGGATGTATAATGGTATGTTGTGGTAATATGATGCAAGTACATATTTATGAACTAAAAAAAAGTCTGATACCACTAAATAGAGTATACCAATGAGAGGATATTCGTCATAGACATAAATCCATACATTCACTGGTGACTTTGTTAGGTACACCTGTCCAACTCCTTGTTGTAGCAAATATCTAATCAGACAATCACACAGCAGTAACACAATTAATTTAGGCATTTTAGGCATGATCTAGACAACCTGCTGAATGAAAGGAACATCAGAATGAGGAAGAAAGGTGATTTGAGTGACTTTGATCATGGTTGTTGGTGCCGAATAGGCTGGTCTGAGTATTTTTAGAAATCACTGACACTGGGATTTTCCCACACAACAATCTCTAGGGTTTACAGAGAATCATCCAAAAAAAGAGAAAATATCTTTCTGAGAAAATGCCTTATTGGTGCCAGAGGTCAAAGAAGAATGGCCAGGGTGCTACAAGAGGACAGGAACTCAACAGTAACTCAAATAAATACCTGCTACAATGAAGGTGTGCGGAAGAGCATCTCGGAATGCACAACACATAGTACCTTGAAGCAGTTGGGCTAAAGCAGAAGAAGCGGTTCCCACTGGGTGCCATTCCTACCAGCTACAATTTGGCACGTCTGATGAGTCTCGATTTCTGCTGCAACTGAATTTGGTGTCAGCATGGATCCAACCTGCCTTGTATCAGTGATTCAGTCTCCTGGTGTAGTGGTGTAATGGGGTGTGGGATATTTCCTTAACACAACTTGGGCCCAGTAGTACCAAATGAACATGTTTTAACACCAAAGCCTACTTGAGTATTGTTGCTGACCAAGTCCATCCCTTTATGACCACAGTGTACCCACCTTCTGATGTTTCTGATGCATCCAGCAGTACACCATACCATGTCACAAAGCTTAAATCATCTCCCATTTGAGTACAGTTAACTATACTCAAATGGCCTCCCCAGTCACCGGATCTTAATTCTATAGATCATGACCCAAAATCGCTAAGGAAAGTTTTTAGCACCCAGTTGAATCTGTGCCATAAGAATTAAAAACAGTTCTTAAAGCAAAACGATTCAACCAAGTACTAGCAAGGTGTACCTAACAAAGTGGTGGGTGTATAAATGTATGTACTGAAAATGGAAAAATTAAAGAGTAACTGTTTATTAACTTTCCAGCAATATATTTTAAAAACACAACTTACTGTGACGACATTGCTTGACCAGCTCAGCTTTGCGGCATGCTACATGTGCTGCACACAGTACCATACTGTTGTAAACACTAGAGTTCGAGTTGCTCTGCTGGAAAAACTTTGATATGGCACCATTTCAAATTTACCCCTAGCTTATTTTGCTTTATTATATTCTGTAAAAATGCAACAGTACATAGGTTCGTTAGTGCTCAAAACCAAAAAATGTTTCTTTGTGCCAATGCGGGAGTCAGGGGGCCTTTTCCCCATCCAGTTAAGAACAATTCACATCCTTGCAAGAAGCACACGTTTAAAGTTAGCTCTCCGGTGGATAATTAGAGCTGTCCTGTAAATTCAGGAGAAACGAGGCTGATTCCAATTATCTTAATTCTCCCTATCTCTGCATCTGTGCATGTAAATACCTAAGTGTTTGGGGGTTTTTTTTGTTTGTTTGATTTTTTTTTTCCAGGATGTACTGCTGAAATTGTATAAAGACATACATAAACGCAGTCATTTCCTTTGGGTTTAGCTAAATGATCTGCAACAGGTGCAACTAACAATAAAGCTTTTGACTTCTGAGTATTCAATAAAAGGACTAGATGTTACAATCCCTGATAATGCATTGTTTCAAATGGAGAAAGTCTTGAGGGATGGCTACTATAAGGAAAGACAATGAGTAATCTTAATTTTGACAAACTGCTTAAAGGGGAGTATGACATCTCAGAGCACTAATCGTGTGTGTGTGTGTGTGTGTGTGTGTGTGTGTGTGTGTGTGTGTGTGTGTATGTGTGTGTGTGTGTGTGTGTGTGTGTATGTATATGTGTATATATTTATTTGTGTGTGTGATTAAAAAAATTCTTCTAATTCCATTTCTGTCATTTGACTGTTTGATTGATTGACCAATCAAATATCAAATTACTAATCATTTCAGTACTAACATGCAATTCTTTCATCATTTCTCATTTTTAGTCGTCATTATTTCTTACAACATCTGCAACTTTATACTGCAAATTTTCACATAATTTATCTTTTTCCAGGTTTTGATCTCACTTTACTCATTTTGTGGTGAAGTGTTTGGTTTCATTTCCGAGGACTGCACTGCTTGAGGTGTAAACACAGTTTCCCTCATTCAAAATGCATTGTACTCTTGACAGGTTCCTGAATGGAGTGGTTTTGCAATGGCTGACATAGGCTACTTATTCCTTTATTCAGTCTCCTCATTTCTTCACCCTTTTCTCACTCATTTTGACTGTCTGGCATTCTGTGGAGTGAGTGGGGGGGTTATGAAAGGTGATAATGCAAGTTCGGTTGAAGATATCGACTTCGCTTTTCTCATGTCTTGCTCCCTCTTCCAAGCTGATGGAATGTGCTGCCTTTCTTTCTCTTTTATCTCGCCTGCTTTCATTTTTGATCCATTTCTCTCTTTTTTTCCCCTCAGTTTCTTTGCCAGCACTTTTCTTTTCCTTTTTCTCAACATTTCCCTTTATGCAGTCTAACCACACACACTATTTGTCTTTCTTGCTCTTCCTTAGATCCTGGTGCAGTAGTAGAGACTCACAGTGCAGTACCCTATGCAGTGATAGGTGGTGTTCTGGCACTGCTGGTTTTCACTGTCATCTGTGTCCTCATTGTCACCATCTGGTGCTCTGTCCGACAGAAAGGTAATACACAGACACACTCAAATTCACATATCAGGTGACACAAAAGTTACTCTCACAAGCATACCTGACATTTTTGGGAATCGGGGTATTTTATCACATTTCCACAGGCATTTTCTCATTTCTCAACTTTCTGACTTAACGTGCTATGAAAATATTATTGGATTCTAGTTACACCCAGAGTCTGTGAAACTCTTTTAAAGTGAGGTGTAAAATTGTCAGCAGAAAGCACGCAGGACAGGATGCTCCTCTCCAGCCAGGCACTGTCCGTGATAAACAACCTTGGAAGAGAAAGGTTGGGTGGGAAATGTAGGTGTGGTCCCCAGTGTTTTATGACTACATGTTAGTGTATCAAGGCTCATCTATTAAAGCAGACTCTCCGCGTTCCCTATCTTTTTAAGTGCCCTCTTGTTGGCAGCCACGTACTATGCACTAAAGCTGCCAAGAAATGATCTAGGAATAGTGCAGCAGGCTGCGACCAGGGTAACTTACCCTATGGCTAGACACACCATCAGTCAACAGTCAGTATGGCTTGACCGCCAATCAGCATGAAGACAGGACCATTACAACCAATCAGTGTTGAGACAGGGTTTTAGGGCTTTGTCTTAGGTCCCTTGTGACTGTCAGCATGCCAGTCAACCTCTGTGGTGCAACGAATAAGGATGTCAGTCACCCGTGGAGTGAAGGGACACTCCAGCATGAAGATGACTTGACTGGTTCTTGCTCTCTACAAGCTGTACTACACAGATTCATTAATCATACGGACCTGAGGGGTGGTAAAACGAGTTTAATGGGTTTTCTGAGTGACGCAAACGTGCCATTGTTCTCTTGCACCTAACATTCCCTCCACCCTTTTCTGCCAATCTCTCTTCCCTCCCTGTCTTTTATTCTCTATTATCTTCTATTATCCTTCCTCTATTACCTCCTCTTCTTGTGACTCTTCTATTCACGCATCCATTCGCCAACTCTGATTTCTGCTGGTAGGCTCATACCGTACACGAGAGCCAATTCTTGCCTGGTATTGACCTAACAATCAGTTAACTAATGAATTAATCAGTCAAAGGTATGATACTGAATAATATTAGCACTGACTGGTTTGATTTTGCTGCATGGCACTACAATGATCATGACGCTTTGCCGCCTAACCTCCCCCCTACAATCTCCCTCTTGTCCTCTCTCTCCCTCTCCCTCTCTCTCTCTCTCTCTCTCTGTCCCTTGCTCTCTTTCTTTTCATTCAGGTTCCTATCTTACCCATGAGGCCAGTGGGTTGGATGAACATGGTGAAGTGCAAGAGGCCTTCCTCAATGGGAACGACGCCAGCCAGGGCAAGAAGGAGTACCTACTGTAGCCCTTCTCCTTCCCTATTCCCTTTTCTTCTGACCTCATACCCCTTCCCCCTTCCTGTCCTTGTGTCCCACCTTATATACAGTATACACACACACACACAAAACACACAAACACAAAATACAATGCGCCATAAGAGGCAGCCTTCTGAAAACGACTGTATACAGATACTGCACACAGCCAATCCATCCTGTTCCAATCCACTCCATATACATCCTGTAAACAGACATAAACTAGGAGACAGACTGAGAAAAGAGAGCCTCTAGACCCACCAGCCATTAACGACTGTGCCATATACTGTAAGCTGGAGAAACTGGGGAAAATATAGGGAGTGAAAAAGGGAGAGAGAGGGGCCACAGAGTGAGGTGAATGTAGACAAAAGCGAAATGATGCCATAATTATTTTGATTGAGAGGGAAACAGGGAGCACAAAGAAAACCGGCACTCTGCCTGTGCAGCCGCCAAAGTGGAAAGGGAATTAGAGGCAGATGACTGCTATAATTCCCCGCCTGGAGAATAGAAGAATCCATTTCACAAAGCTCAATTTTTTAACTGACGGAGACAGTGGGAGCACTGTGTGAGAAGGGAGAGAGGACAAAGGGGAGAGAGAGAGAGTTGACCAGGAGCTTCTGAGTGCTTGATGCTTGAAAATGGAATTTTTTTTTTTTAATTGCCAAACCATCTTGCTTACAGAGCTTAGCTCATATATAATTCCCTAACAAAACTAAACTGAGTCCCAGGAAGTATCCATACTTTATGAACGAACTAACTGTCCTGTTTTGCTATCCTTGTTGGGTGGCCTGTCAATTTGTAAAAAGAAAAAAAAAGCATCTTTTAGTGTTATTTTTTCCCTCTCACTGCAACAGTGGAGGAAATGTGGTCCTCTTTTAATTTGCTTTGCGTTCACCTGTTACCATCCTCTCCCCTTACTCTTATATCTCTCTTTGTCTCTGTATGTCCCTCCCTCTATCACTTCTTCTTTGTTGGCTCCTAATAATGAAAGGATTAGTACTGGGCTGCGTTCCCGAGAAAGAAGAAAGGAATATGACTTGCTAAGGCATTAAAGAAAAGTATAATTATTTTAGAATGTCATTAAGAGGATAAAAAGGTTTAAAAGTCTTAATAAGAGGGCCAAGAGGAGTCAGAGTGAAAGGACTGAATGAGAGAGTGAAATGGAAGGCTTTTTTTCCTGAATGCTCAAACACATATGCAGATACATGCACACATTCATACGTACAGTAAAACATGTTGACAGTATACATATCTCTGAATTCCTTGTTTGTATAAAAAAGAACTTCGACATAAATTAAATTAAACTTTTAAGAAATAAGAAAACAGTTTACTACTGAAACGCATTAGGAGCAACTGTACTAACACAGAATACTAGCCTATAGAGGTGCAAAGCCGAACAAACTACTGTCCAGTGATCTTTAAAGAAAATGAAGAAAAGAATAAAAAAAACATTTGTCTTTATGAGAAACCAGAGGTCTTATTGATTTTCTATTAATTATTATTATTATTTGAACAATTATGATTGTTGTTACTGTTATTATTATTGGCGTTGTTATTATTATACTTGTAAATGTTAAAGAAATGTACACTTCCCATGGTTTGTTTTGGTTCTACTGTAGAGAAATTGCTGTCATTTTTCACTCTTTTCCTCTTATCTTTCCTCTCTTTCCCAGTCTTTCTCTCTCTTTGTCTCCTGTGCCTAGTTGTCTCTTCTCCTGTCTTTCACTCTTGTTGATTTTACCGTCCATGTGTCATTGTTGATATATAGCTAACTATTTCTTTATAGGGGAAAGATACAAAGCACGACAAAATAAAAAAAGAATCCAAAAATAACCTCGGGTATCAGACTGTTTTTTTTTTCTTTTTTGGGGGGGGTGGGGGCGAGGGGTGTTTACTGTATAATTAGCTGGTACTGTTTTTGAAATCCTGTGAATACAGAACAGGAGATGTAGCATATGATTAGATCAATGGGGAATAGTGGCGTTATAGGTGGGAAGATAAAGATGAAGGCTGCAGAGCCGGTTAAAACTGGCAGCTCATTCAGAATAAACAAAACAGATGCTTGTGTGGCAGTGCTAATGAATCATGAGAGCAGATAGCAGGCAAGAAAAGGTGACAGGAGGGTTGATTCAGATGCACACACAGAAAAATATGACTCTGCCATTAACTTCCACGCAATCAATACCCGATTCTGTCGGGAAGCACTCAACATGTCCATCTGTGTGCAGGGCTAGATTTGAAAGCTGCTGGAGGTCGCAGGGTGATAGATCGATGTGTTTTCTTCTATCGATGGCAAAGCTCCTTGGTCGCCTGTCATAAAGACAGATTGTCAAACGGCAATCAAAGTAATGGACTTGCCAGGCGCTACCAGCATGAGTTGACACTCTGGCCAGCAAACAATTCAGTCGAAACTAGACATATCTTGAGTTTATGATGACGCAACAGTACCACTGGAAGCGCTTGCTATCAAACCCACTGTGGTCGATGAGTAATAAAACTGAGAATATTGCCCCTTTTTTATGTCTTAAAAACAGAAGTGTGTGTCCTTCAAACAAAGGTTTCATCTGTTTGTTTTCCTGTGGGATACACAGCACTCAGTCTGGTTGTCTTTGTTGGTTGTTTGATGCTGAGATTTCTGCTTGTCCTCACAGAGGGGAGGAAAAAAATAAAACTCTACAAAAAGTAAACTTTTTAGTTCACAGTTGTCTTTGTGTTCCCCTATAGATTCCTCATAATCACACTGAAATTCACGGCATTGACTGTTGGCTGGGTAGGCTTTCTGGGAAACTAGTCTGGACATATTTATGACACAATTCATATGGTATTTCTGAAAGCAATACGACCACCACTGCGTTCATGGAGGGTGATTATCAAATCAAAAAACATAAGGAAAAAAATGGAAAGTAACAAGCCATCAGTCCTTACTCCTCTTCTATTTATGGCATGTAGTGAATGTACCAAAATATGGCTAATAATATGACAGGAAAAATGTATGAATAACTCATATAGCTTCTCTCTGACGTTGGTTTCACAAATTAATCTCCCGGAACGAGTTCACATCAGAGAATTTCCCATTTGTGATCCATTTGTGAGAGTCATATTTCATTTTTACAATTTGCAGTCAATATTTGACTGCAGTTCAAACGGAAAAAAAATAATTTTATTTTACTGACAACATGGTGGATTTTATCAGCCAACCTTTGTGTACACAGCTTTTGCTCTCTGGTTTCACCAGTGACCCTAGCATGGCAAAGAGGTGACAGTGTAGCTTGATGCGCAGGTTGCTGAAGTTTCTAGGTTGCGTATAATCATGAAGCAGGGAGCTTTCAAGCAGGCAAAACAATTGAATAGGCAGCTGTGCCAAGGAAGCTGGAGAAATGTTCTTTTTCACTGAGTGATTTGTTTTTACCCCAGACTTTACTACATTTCTTTGTCAATAATGTGTTCCAGGGAGAGATTTTTTTTTTTTTTTGCAATGACATGAAGCATACCAGAGTCTGTGTGTTTTCTGAATACATTAGGATAAGACTGAAAGCACTGAAAGATTTGAAAAGTGAGAAAAATGAATAAAAAATGGGCACAAGATCTATAGAAAGCTGGAGAGACAGAGCAGATCTATGATCATGAGAAGCGGGGGGGGGGGGGGGAAAAGGGAC
>VUQG01030338.1:0-23979 GCA_015106755.1 Etia nguti | reverse complement strand
ACACACACACACACACACACACACACACACACACACACACATATATATATATATATATATATATATATTTCGTGGACTCAAAAAACACATTTATTTATGTTTTTTTATGTAGTTTTTAGGGGATAGCTCAGTAGGTAGAGTAGTGGCCCCATGACCGGAAAGTCGGGGGTTCGATTCCCCTGAACAGCTACCCTGAGGTACCCCTGAGCAAAGTACCGTCCCTACACACTGCTCCCCGGGCGCCCAATGGCTGCCCACTGCTTCACTGAGTGAATGGGTTAAATGCAGAGAGGAATCAATAAAGTATACATTACATTATTATCATTATTATAGTTTTGTCATTACAGCAAAAACCTATTTAATTCAGATTTCCTCTTGTTGTTCCTATTTTCTCCAGTTTGTTAAATAAAGGGTAAAACATGATGCAATTCTTAACAGCTTGCTTTTCTGATGAGCAGTAGTTTACATGAAACTACTATAAACTATAGACATGAAATAAAATATGCAGGCATAAGTGTATTGATGTCTATATGTACCTTTAAGGAAGTCTCTCTTGCCCCTATATATATATAACTAGAAACAAACAAAAACAAAACAAAACAAGAAATCGAAGTGTAAGATTAACATATAGGTCCTTATCCTCCAACTGTCTGTCTCAAAAGGGCCAAGCATTACGGGAGGAGCACAGTTACTGACAAATCAATAACTGATATAAACATACTAACTATTGCCTGCTGCCATTTTAAATGCATAGTTAAATGTGAAAGTGGAGATCTCTGTGAGAGAAGGATGAAAACAAGCAGATTTATTTATTTTTTTATTTTTTATTTTTACAGAAACAGATGAGAATAAATTACCAAAAACTGATTAAATACTATGTAAAGTACAACTTGTAGCATTAGTATGCAATTTCTGAATAATCAAATTTATTTATGTAGATGATAATAGAATAGCCTAAATGACGAACAAAGGTGAGTCGAAGAGGGATAGGGATAAGATTTTCTCTGAATGGGGAAGTTCGACACTTGTGATGAGCGTCATCGGTGGAAAAAACAACGCGCTGGTCTCGCGTAAAAAAACGAGATGTGCCCGTTCTATCATGGGTTGGAAACCCCGTTCCACCCTCTTCCCTTCGCTGTCCACAAGCAAGGTAACGGCGCATTTTTCACTCCTCGCTTATTTAACACTAAATGTGTTCAAAATTCAAGCAATTGTTCTTCAAACGTGGTCTGTTAAAGTATAAAGTACATATAATTACAGTGGTTTGGCTTTACACGAGGTTTTTGGGTGTATTAATAAGTTTTGCGAGAATTTCATTTGAATGTTGCTCTCATATCATATCTGCTAGTAATGGCTGCCCCCATGCTACCTCGTTGAGGCCTGCTTGAGAATGGCTAGTTGTACTGATTTGCTTTTGTGTTCTGTGCTATAATATATGAGTATTGATATTACGAGAAGTAATATCGTGTATCGGTTAGGCAGATGTTTGTTATTTGTCGATTTTTAAGTCGTAAGGATAACAATTAAAAAGGAAGTATGGTTGAGTGTACGGTCAGTTAGCGCACATGAAGCTAAAACACCGGGTGAAAGCGTGCAATTTCACCAAGAGTCGTACACATGTATCCCGTCCAGTTTGTCTTGCAGCATAGCATCATTTAATGTTTTTTCTTTTCTTGATGCATTTTAATAATTAACTTAAGCTCCGTATTCTTTGAAGCTGCTTGGCATTGATGTTTAAGAGTTCTTCTGGTTTGAGGCGGTGAGCAGCGAAATCTTAGAGCTTTTATGAGAGATTTTGGTCTGATGTATTGCTTTTTTGGTAGTTATACGTTAGCTTGTATGTATTTATTCATATTTTAATCTTATTCAGATGCCAGGTGTCACAGTGAAAGACGTTAACCAGCAGGAGTTTGTCCGTGCCCTGGCGGCCTTCCTGAAGAAGTGAGTTTTATTTTGTCCTCTGCATATTCAAAGCGTGTTAATATATTGTATATAGTATAGTATTTACTTTTCATTGAACATATTTTCAATCCAATTTTGTGACGCTGTTTAGCTTAACAGATGCTAATGGCCCACTGAGCAAATTGGTGATATAGTCCTCTGATGTACTTTAGTTCATACTGATGGACCTTTTCTGTCACCAGGTCAGGAAAACTGAAGGTGCCTGACTGGGTGGACCTTGTCAAGCTGGGTAAGCACAAGGAGCTGGCCCCCAGTGATGAGAACTGGTTCTACATCAGAGCTGGTAAGTCTTGCAAGTTGTTTTTTAATTGCTAAAGTTTTCAAAACTTCCCCTGAGACTTACTACAGCTTCAGGCTTGTATTCCCACAAGATGTTTCCATTTACATGTTTAAATGGTGCTTTGAGATGGGACAATTTTACATGCAAATGTGCTTTTAAATAGTAAAAAGTTTTTGAATGCAACAGACTGTACATGCTGATCATTTTAAATTGTTTCCAAATTTAAAACCATTGACACAGTAAGCCTGCTTTATCAAAAACGTAATATTCACATTGTACAATGCTTACTGTTTCACTTACTGTTTCTAAATATTGATTATGTTTCAACACTGTCATCTCTCTTGCTTCCACAGCATCCACTGTTCGCCACCTTTACCTCCGTGGTGGTGCTGGTGTTGGCTCCATGACCAAGATCTATGGCAGTCGCAAGAGGAACGGTGTGTGCCCTGCCCACTACAGTGTAGGATCAAAGAATGTGGCTCGCAAGGTGCTGCAAGCTCTTGAGTTGCTCAAGATGATTGAGAAGGATCCCAATGGGTAAGTGCCAGTTTTTATTGGATGGAACCTTAAAGAATTTTTTTCATACACTTCAGCCCCAGACCTTTCTAAATATTATCAAACAGCGTTGAATGCAAAAACACTGTCTGATAGACTCACCAGTACGTGTGACGTCTGAATACGTGTGACGCAAGGAATCATTTGGTGAGCAAGTCACCATAATATGGCCTGCCTCCTGGTTGCCCTACCAAGAAAGCATGGTATGGGGCATCTCTTTCTTCATGTGCAATCATGTGTGAAATCACCTAACATTTAGAGCCAGTCAAGAAAGCTGATTGTATGTATAAGTTGGCACGTGCATGATGCTTAGAGATGGGTGAAATAATTGACTCACCAAGGAATAGTTTGTATATTTTATACATCTGAATTTATTTGCAAATGGTAATCAGCTTTTGATGGAATGAAAAGGACCCAACTCAGCTGCCAGGGCACGGTGGAGCACTAGGTCAATGAACACAGTATACATATTGATATTAAAGTTCACCTTAATGAAATTCAAGTATTTCAGTCAAGTTTGGGAAACTGATCCATTTTAATGCACATAATATGGAAGCTAAAGGCTTACCTGAACTTGTTCTGAGCCTCGTGATACAGGGCAAGAGATATTGAATCGTAAGGCTAGTTAATAACTCCCACCCCAGCACCATTATCCACTATTACACTACATATCTGTATTGACTTAATTTGGACTTCATGGTAAATGGACTTACATAGCCATACGCCACCTTTCCACTTAATTGAGTATCCGTAGCACTCATTCACACAATATACAGTGTTTTTATTTATTTGCTTTGTAACCCTCGCAGATACATGCGCACTACGATGGATGCATCCGAGAATAATTTGGGGCTCGGTAGTTTGCCTAAGTGTACTTTGGCACGTGGCTAGAGGAGTCAGGGATTGATCTAATGAGCTTTGGATTGGTAGATGACCAGCGCTACCAGATGTGTCATAGCTGCCCACACAAAACCTCAGCGCGCACACAATAAGCAATTGGTTGCAACATTGGAGTATGAAGCTTAAGTGCCCTAAGTAGCATACTCCAGCACAGCTTTCTATTGCTGATAAGACATGGAGATGCCAGCTAACTGACAGTTGATATTTTGATACTTGGTGAGCTCAAGAAAGTGCCACAATATTGTTTTGAATTGATTTTTTTTGTTTTTCTCCTTGTTTTATTTTATGGGTACCGTGGGCACAGTGGTACACGCCTACGCCAATGCCTCTACACATGCTGTTACTCATTCTTGCAAAGCTTAGTAACAGTTTTTTAGTTTTTTGTTTATTGCTTTTGCTGATGTGTGATGTGGATAACTGAAATCTGTAAACGCATAAGGTAAAAATCATTTTTTGAGACTGCAGTAAAGATTTAATCACTCTGTAATGACAGGGCTAATTGATTGGCTTGGGGTAGAAGTGAGCAGGAAAATTAAGTTCTGTGGAGGAAAATTGTTCAGTGGCTTCTTCACTGTAATGCTGTGGTTAGTGTGGCATAAAGTCATTATTGTAGGCTTAAGCATTTTTCTAGGTGGTGAGTGGTATTCTATTGTATCAGCTAATTTCTGCTCCTTTTTTTTTTAAATCACAGTGGTCGCAGACTGACTTCCCAGGGAACCAGAGATCTGGACAGAATTGCTGGCCAGGTGAGAAACTCCCTTATTGTTTTAAAAAATTTGCCAAACTGTTTAAATGCTCAGTTTGCATACACTTGACAATAACTCAACTGATTAATTGACCCTGATAAAACTTATTATTCATAGATGGCGTTGTGGTCTTCACTTTCTTATATGGCACAGTTGAGGCCTGACATATTCAAGGGGTCTAAAACCTACGCAAACTGAAAATCATTAGGTCTGCATAAAACCTAGAGAGGGGCATGAATGGGTTGTAGCTAAATAGTCTGAGGACAATTAAGTATCTAAAATGGTCAAATTAATTTGCTAATGTTAAGTAATATTAATGCTCTTGGTTACAATGTCCAGTGCAGGATTTTTCCCCTCTTTTTAATCTAGCAATAAATTAAGACCATACACATAGATGAGGAGATGGACTAATGGTCCATAATGATCTCAGATAATATAATTTGCACTGTATCTGTCACTAATCAGTACACCAATTATTGTGCTTGTGATGTTTTAACATGACAAGCTGTCTGCTGTTAAACACCATGACCATGGCTCTTTCTCTGCCACCTTTTTGCTGTGTTTTGTTAAACTGTTCCACTCAGTTGTATGCGTTGTAACAGCCAATCAATTAAGATTGTTTTTAAAAAAAAAAAAAAAAATTGAGGCATCGATACTTGTAGTGTTGTTTGGCTTGAATGTGTATCAAATTGTCTTCTTCCAGCAGGACAAATTTATTTACTAAATATATTCAGGTGCTCTGCATATTAAGTGGCGGCAGCTAGTGGGGTAGTCGTGCTAAAATGCTGCAGTTATTATATGCCGGTATTCAACTTGCTGTGTTCAGTTTGAGAAGGTCCTGCTGAACACCTGATGGCTTTTTTTTTTTTTTGGTATGTCCACGCTTTTATGTTGGTTCTGTGCAGAACCTACCGACAGCTTTGCAGACTGTGTTGTAGCTGTTTTCTGTCACCTGGGGGCAGTGTCACAACCAATGGGTCTGTGGGCTACTCTCTTGTGCTGCTGTTGGTTCGTCAGCAAACTGCAGAGAAGGGAGGTTGTAACGTATAAAGAGTTAAAATGTCAAGAACCATAGTGTCCACTTTCATAGCCACCTTCTGCCCTTTTCCTGCTCTTTTTGATTTTTCACATTTATATTTGTGTAATGGCTCTTTCCTTTTCTGGTCCAATCCTCAACCAATCAGCACTTGCCTTACTCACAGCATTTATCCTTTTTGAGGCCCATGCTATTGGGCTTTTGCAGTATGGCGGGTAGTTTGCGTGTCAGTTTGCAAATACCTGTGCAGACGGACTTAAACGTAGTACTGTAAAATGGGCTCAAAACAATGAAAGTATGTAGCATTAATGGTTGAGAATGTTTACACATAGTAAACCAAATAAAAGCATCTAAATGAGATGGGTAGGTTTTGATTATTTGTAGAGACATTCACCTATCATGCAAAAGAGCCCCAGTTTGAGACAAGGAGGATAGACGCATCTCTTTGGGAGTTGATTCAGGAAGGACATCCAAATCGACTATGCAGAGGTACCTGTGGGTGACCACTTGTAAACAAAGGAGCAGCTATTTATAGAAGTACGATACTGCACTGTTGAGATAAATTTCACTTAACAGTGTATAATATAATGAAAGATGTCAACTGTACACAAGTCTTGACAATGGCGTGCCTAGTGAGGCTACCCCTTTAAGACATCTTTGGTGTCTCTTGTGAGGAATGAGTCTCAGCTGCAAATGTAAAAAGCTGCAGCCAAGTAAAATCTGAAAGTGATCTGCAGCTACTGAAATCAGATGTAAAATGTTCTTCAAAAACACATTTTGATAGTAACCTGTGTTATGTACCAAGCTTCAATATTAAGCCTATGCTTTAAATCACATGGTATCTAACATGTTACTCTGTGATATGTCAGGCAGCTCTAGTTCCAGCCTGATGGAATTGGTAGAAAAGAAGCGGTCCACTATCAGGCTCCCCAGCTGTTAAATGTCATCACGACCTCATGCTGGCCAGGCAAAGGTTGTTTCCTGTGACTGATTTTGTATGATGCTCTCTGTCATTTTATGTGACGTTCTGACAGACTCAGGGTGGTGCCTTAAGAGTGTGTGATCATCACAGAAATATCATCCTCTGCTTTGATGCGACACCTTGTCTGTTGTGGGAGTACGTTGCCCCCATCACTTTGGCATGCAAGGTTTTTAAAGCACTTGTCCTTGGGCAAATTTTTTTCCCTCTGCCAGCCAGCTGAGTTATGTGTCTTGTGTGGCACACTTCTGGAATTGTTTGTTAGCCTTCGCTAAAAAACAAATCACACTTGGGCCTTGTCAAAAATCAGGAGAGAGTCAGCAATGTTGTGATAATCCAAGGGTAAAAGGGGTAAACATGAGGAGGGAATTTCATGCTTGGCAAGTCCGCCGTATGGCACCAGTTTTCTCCTTGTTTACCCATGCTAATGAGCAGTATGCAGATGAGCAGACCTGGGCTGGGCCCTGCCTGCTGCACAAAAACTGGCAGGAAGCTTGTTGGTGTAGCTCCCCTACCACCTCTAGAATCTCTCGTGTGTGTTGTACTTTCTGATGACTTTTTATGAGAGAGAGGCTTTTCCCTGGCAAGTGAGGTTTCTGCCATGTATTATCAGGCTATTCATGGTGTTTTTTGGCAGCAGCAGTAACAGTTTCTCTTCCAAACTGTGTTTGCTCTCAAGTCCCTGTGAAATTAAATTTTTGATAGCATCTTGCTCCCTCAAGTTGTGGACTGACTATTAACGCAGTGAAGTGAGTGACATTTAAAAATAAATGAATTAAATAGATGTGAATTTTCATTTGATTGCTGTAGAATAAAATTAGTTTAAATAGTTGAGATCATCTTCATCATCCATGGAAGCCTAATGAATTAAATACCCCCCACTAACACTGGTAATAATTGTATTTTGAACTGAAGGGATTTTTTCAAAGGTGTGAGATTTTCATTTGATGCAGGATGTAACTCCTGGATATACCTCATGTTTTGTTTTTCTTTTTTCTCCACAGGTTGCAGCTGCAAACAAGAAATCTGTTTAATAAATCTTTTTTGGAGAAAGTCAAATGTTGTGTGTCTTGTGATTTTTATTTTTATTTTTTAATTTATTTATTTTTGACTTGCATGAACAGTTAGTTTGAACCCATTGACATTAATGCAATCAGTGTCTTCAGGCAAATGAACTGGAATGAGTTTTATAGATGAACTGATAAGCCCGTTTTCCTGAATATTATGAACCACGCTTTCTAAAAGAAGGGAAGTCTTTGCAGTAATTCATCCCTAGCTGATGTCTGGCACTCTGGTCTAAATGTCATTTTGTCTAAAGGGCAGTGAATGACCATTGGTCGTGGGCTCTGTTCAGATCCTCATATCCTCTTGCTACCAAAAGCTTGACAACTGGGTGCTGTTTCATCGGGCAGTTTGAAAAGGCTTCTGAGGAGCTGATCCATCACTAAGCCAATACAGCTTCTCATCACTGGCCAGACACTCTCCACTGTCACATTGCCCCTTTTCCCATCCATATTAATCTTTTGTTCTTGCCGCTTTGTACAGATTGATCGCTGATACCATGACAACCACTGGAAATTGTTCACTTTACAAAGGCAGATGATTACATTTCCATAAGGAACCCAGTTAACATTTCAGTTGTAAAGAATGATGTCATGGTTTAGCAGCCTCATTCAGGGCCCACAGTGCCATCTACAGATTAAAACAAAATTTAATAAGAATACTTGTCAGATATTTTCCCCATTCTAGTAAAATTGTCATGTTTTTCATATGACTGCCACACCAGAGGCAATACTTGGGGAAAACTAACCATGAGGTATTTACATGAAGGATACGTGATCTATATTTTAAGTATGCCAATTTATCTATGCTTAACTTGACGTTTTAAAGGGCAAATTGGGATTGAGACAATCTAAAGCTGTTATCCAAGTGTGTGTGTGTGTATATATATATATGTATATATATATATATATGAAATATGTGGAGTGTTTTCCTGGTATTCAAAATACATCTGCAGTTGAATGTTCTGTTGCATAAAAATGAAGGCAGACCAGCAGCATCATGGATCACATGCATAATTTGTCTGTGACACTAAAATCCTGCAGAGGGTGCCAAAGTCAATAGAATCTGTCTATACATATACTTTGAATTAATAGGCTATGAGGTGATTTTTGTAAGTATTAAGTGTTAAAGCATTAGTTATTTTCAAATAAATACAAAAACAGCCTCATCCACATCCAGAGGTGCAGTAATATAGTTACATTTCAGTATCCTATTAAATTTGAAATTGGTTTATTAGTTTTTAGTGTTTGTTAATTTTCTGTAACCACGGGTTTTTCCCGAAGTAATTAAACTAGAACATTATACGAAACTTCTCAAATGTTTATTACAACAGCTTCAGGATGTAATATTCAGGGAAGTAACTGAAAATCATCGCATCTGCATTTTAATTCTCATGCTTTAATCTCATTTCATGTCACCGCATGGCTTGGGGCAACAAAAAATTACAAGCACAACCAAACGAAGAGTGTGTGGGTCGTTAGTCACGGTGTGGCGCAATACGCATCGATGTCCTCTTTTTGAGAATACAGATTTATTTCATGTCAATTATGTCTGTATTTAAAGGAGGGAAAAAAACTGGAAGCTTTGTGTGCTCGCACAGCTGAGCTCATGTATACAGCCTGCTGTGCGAGTGTGAGTGAGCTTATAGTTGGCCCTGTGTTTGAAAGATAGCGTGTTGTTGATCCGTGGACAGTAAGCCTGCTGTGTTTGCCAGTCTATCATCCACTGTATCTGTGTGTACAGTCCACACTGTGCAGCACACACAAAGCATTGTGTGGCATCCAACTGACTGTGTATTTTTCTCATCTTTTCATATTGTCAATCATAATAAGCACTCTCCATTAATTACTCAGTGCTTTTCTCAGGAAATATTAATCATTTTTATACACCTATCCCACCGTCTCTTTCATCCCCTCCATCTCCCTGTCCTCTGTCCGCCCCCTCCCTCCTGTTTTTATTTGAAGACCAGCTGTTCCTGAACACCTGAACCCATCATCTCTTCCTCCCCTTTTCATGATCCCGCTTTTTGTTCTACCCTGCAATTTAGAAGATGGGAGAGGATCAACATGTCCTTGAGTGGTAGTGAGAAATGTATGGAATCTATCCGAGGACGCCCTATGTTTGTTCACTTGTTACCGTTCCTGTGTGTGCGTGTGTGTGCTTGTTCATGAATGTGTAGTTCCTGCAACCACATTTGGTGATGTGTGCCTCTCTCCCCAAACAATTTCAGCTGCCGTCAGTCAACTTGTTTGTGCAACAATTTTTCATTGTGTGCAGTGTCATTATCAGCAGGCTTCACTATGGCAATTACTGCTGTGGAACAATTACCACTTTAACAAATGCACAACCAAGTGGATTGTTGAGCCTTGTGTGTGTGTGTGTGTGTGTGTGTGTGTGTAGGTGGCTCCCAGTTCTTTGGCAGCTTGGCTTGATCACACTGAGAATGGATGCAGACCTGCCTCTCACCTCTGTGGGGTTGGAAACAGCCGATAACTAAGAAATGAATCCTCTGCACAAGTCTTTCCAAAATAGAACAGCTATCAGGAGAGCTCCTACACATACACATATACACACACATTGTCAGCACACAGCTCTATGCCCTGTGGCATGTTTTCCCCAGAAGACAAGACATTCCTCGGAATTTTTCCCAGCATTCCCATCTCCTGCATAGTAGTTTTTTTGGGAAAGTTGACCCAGATGCTGCTAAATTGGCTAAGATAACATTTTTTCCCCCGTTATTCTCATAAACCACACAGATTTCTTAGTTTTTATGGAGTTAAAATTCACAGTCTCATGCTGGCTTTATATGCGTGTTTGAGGTTGTTTCACTTTATTTATTTTTTTGGAAACTGAGATATTCTTCCATTCTCGTTGTTTACATCTTGAAGATTTAATGTTGTGTTATTGATTTGTTTATATCTTACTATAAATTCCACTGGTTAAAGAAGCACAGCAGGTTGGGTGTAGAGTGTATTCATGTGCTGTGGTGAGGGTCAGGCCTTGTCTGCAAGAGCGTGTTTATAGAAATTAGTCTGAGGCCAAAAGGTCAGTGTTGTTTTGGTGGAGAGGCGAGCTGCTGCCCTATGTGTTACAAATCCGTGAGTAAGAAAACTCCTGAGCTATAAGAAGACTGGTTTACAAACTTATCTCCCAGTGGGCGTGAGCGGCTGATTGATGGATGGCCCTCCTGTTTTGTTGTGTGTGCGTATGGAAGAAAGAATTAGTTTGACCTGGTTGACTTCCTGGGTAGTTTAAGGGTGGTATATAGATCTACATCTGTCTACTGTATGTTGCTGTTCTTCTGTGGGCTGTCAGGTCTAATCCCTCATCCTGTGTTTGGCCTAAGAGCAGGTGGTATAAACACGCGACGTGCCGCTCAGCCTGCCTGGCACCACGGGGCACTGTAGCTCTGCACCACAGCAGGTGTGTATATAAGAGTGTGAGTGTGTGTGTGTAGGCGAAACACTAACCATGTGTCAGTGGAGTTTAGTGTGTTTCTCCTCAGCTTTTGAGTCTGAATCCCTTCCACCTGTCACAGAGGGTGGGGTGCAAAGGGAAGATGACGGGGTGCAGAACAGATGCTGCCTACAAAGCCAGCCGAACCGACTGAATTGCACAGTGTGCTCTCTGTACATGTGTGTATGCAGACCATATTATTTTCTAAGCTGTGCCCATGCTTGTGTGTGCTCACATTGAGATCAGAGCTTTCAAGTCATTCATACTTTGATGCTGCGGCCCTGTGCTTTCTTCAGCACAGAACAAAAGACTGACAGAGGGAGACAGCTAGACACCAGTGTGACACTGAACGGCTGTGGAGATAGTTGACACAGTCACAGACTGAGATAGGACGAAGTGTGTGTGTGTGTGTGTGTGTGTTTGGAGTCCTGTGCTTCATCATCCCTCTATCTCCCTCACTATCTTTCTAAGTGTAGGAGGGAGGGGAAAATCTCCAAAGAAATGCCAAGCAGAGGTGTCAAAAAGTGACCAAACCATGTAAGAACCCAACCAACAGTGCAGCTTCCACTAGCTTCCCAGGGGCAGTATCTAAAACTCCACACCTCTCTCACACACAGCTCTGTAAGATATTTAAAAAATTTTTGAAAATATGTCTCTGTAGAAATGTTTATTAGAATTTCCACATGCATAAGATGATATCTGAGATCCTCCTGATTGGCTGAGCTCGCATTGTACTTTCTTTTTGCTGCATGTCACGTCATGCTGGTTTTACTGTGAACATGAACACTAGACTGAAAAACAGTCTGATTTTTCTCAGAGTTTATGCCAATGACAATTATGGGCAGAAACGTCCCAGCTGTGGTAAACTGTTAAAGATTATAAATGGGTATTAAATATCCAAATTATATAAAAGAAATAAAAATGATCAGTTATAAACACAGCTCTTAAAATAATTTAAGAGGTGAGACTTTATCAAAGTCCATTTCTGGCTTCTCGCCTTCATTCCTTCCTTTCTTTTCTCCTAATCATCACCCTTTCTCCTACTCCCTCTAAAATCTTAACAATCCTTCCAGCTACCTCTTCATTGCTCTAATGATCTTTCTCTTTCAACTTTTTCTATTGTTTGGCTGTTTTCCCCTTGTGCTATCCTCTTTCCTCTTCTCCCTTTTATCCCTCAGTGCCATTAGCACCCCATTAGCCCTTCCCCCAGTGTTCCCCCTTCCCTATCAGGACTGAAAGCTCACCAGCTTTTAGATTTGCCTTTTTGCCATGCTTTACCTCTTCTTAAAAAAAAAGGTTTGCTAAAAGTCTCTTCACCTCTTCAAAAGAAATGAATAAATAAATATGAAAAATCATTTTCATCAGAATCAGAATCATTTTGTCAATTTAAGGGAATTTGTGAGTACATTAACTTGAAACTGAATTACAGTTTCTCAGAAGGGAATTCATGAAAGTGGTGAAAGAGATTACTGCAAAGGCTTTAACTGTTAAATTATTGCACTTTCATTGTTTTATGTTTTTGCTATGTTTTTGTTTTTAGTGGTGCCAGTTGCATGGTTCTACTTCTCCTATTTTTAAGTCAATTTTCTGATAATACTGCAGGAGTTTGACTTGTAACAGAGTATTTTTAGTTAGAGCTATGTTTTAAATAATTCCTCTACCGCTGCCTTGTTTATATAATTTTATTTTTTAAATATATGGTTTAAAGTTAACTGAAATGTGGTAATAACATCCTTTATTGGACATCAAAACTGTGTTTCCTACTATGAAACTGGTTTATCAAGTATATAGATCTATAAGCTACTGTTTAAGAAACACTTTTACCATTTTTTCATTTTTCCTTCATTATTTTCAAATGTGAAAATAATGATGTAATGATGTTAGTGAAGGATGTAGATCTACAGCTGTAAAAATTAAGCAGTTTTCCAATACCTTAACCAGGACTGACTTTACTTACTGTCCATGCACATATTTGCCAGATGTGTTCACAACACCCAAAACAGTGTGCTGTGTGTGTGCTTTATGTGGGTACATGTGAGTGGAGAATATATATTGTGCAGCCAGGGTTGGAGAGGTTAGAGAACTGTAGTTTCAGACTTTTGCTACACTGCTGCATTCCCAATGTGTCTATTTCACACAGTGACCTCCTTGTTTCAGTCTGATGTCCTCTGCCTCCCTTTGTGCAAATCCCAACATGCCCACATTTCCCCCCCTCATACCTGTATCTACTCCAGACTGTTTTCTGTTAATATTATTGTTTTCCTTCAAGCACTTGTGCCTTAATATATAGTTTGCAGTCATGCTTTTTTGTGTTGGTTTTTCTTACCTGATTGTTTTTTAAACTCTGGCTGATTTTGCAACTTAGGCCAGGCAAACAAATATGTAAAATATGTGTTGTCATTGTGCTGCCGACTCTTGTGCGTGTGCAAGTGCATGTCAAAGAGAGGATAGGCAGGTCCCGTGTGAGTGAAAATCTGTGGACACTGCCTGCGTAAATGTGTGCATGCAAAAACTGACAGACATGCGATTGTGTTAGCAGAAATCTTATTACCTACCGAGCTGCTCCTCTCGTTAATTCTTCAAAACAGTTCCTGAGAAACTCCTCGGCTCTGCACTTCATTTACTGTTTTGAAACTAGCTGTGGATGCAGATTGGGCATATTTCTGCACATTTCCACGAAATTGAGTTCTTCTCCAAAAGCACATAATGACTGTGGAAGGGAGTCTTTTGCAGCTGCTAGTTTGTGAGATGAGATTGGGTGCCGTTTGGGACCCGTTGGATTCATGACTTCGGGGTGAGAGAGAAGCGGATACCAAAAGCTGCATTAGACTACTCACAACAATCATAGAAATAGTACTTTTCCTCCATGGAAATTCAGGCACACCATGGGGACCCATCTTCTGAGAGAAAATTTAATTTGACAGCCGGGTCCTGCTGTGGCAGACGTTTGCTAGAACATTCAGTTAACATTGTGCACTAGCCTCTGGGCCTGCCCAAAATGGGCAGGCAGGGTCACGCTTCTCTGGGCCCTGATAGAGAAACTGTTCTCCTGGTTTCTCTCTGTCTCAATTTCTCTTCTCATTATTTCATATTTTTTCTCTCTCCATTATGCAGTTTTTCTCACTCTCCTGGTCTCTGCTGCTCTCCCTTTCCCCCATCTGAGTGTTCCAGCTGAGGTCCTGTAACACAGGGCACATGGAAATCTCATGAATAGCAATGTATCAAACTGACAGGCACCCTGACATTTAAAAAGTGTGTGTTAAACTAAAGATCATTTCAAGATTTTGATTGTAATTTAAAGTGTCTGCCAATGAATGCTTCTCTTTTATTTTTGTCCTTTTCCAATCTGGGAAATAAAAGTTAAATCATCCTTTCATTCTGTGTATCATTTAGACAAACCTGGTTGTTGCATGTTTATCAGAAGACTAAGATGTGCGTCTTTTCTCTTTGCAACACAGTGTATCATTTTACATGCATGCACACACAGTTGATCATTCCTTTCTGCCTCTGTCTGCATTTTTCAAATCAGCTTCTGAGGTTCAAGGTCTGGCCATCTCTGAGGCCAGTCTGAGTTTATTCACATGAACCTTGTCTCGCCCATTAGAGTTTGTGTGTGGGGGCACTTTCCTGTTGGTGTGGGAACATTTGGTGTCTTTGAGATAGTCTTGATTGAGTTTTACACAATTTTAGGTCTGCCATCTCAATTTTCTACATTTACCCAAAACATCTTTACTTGCTCTTTCACCTTTCTCCTGACATTTCCTCACCCTTCACTTTGCTGCTGTTTAACTCTATTTCCTTAACCCCGATCATCCACCCACCCACCCATGTTCTTTTCTCACTCTCTCTCTCTACTCAGCTGGTGGGCCAGCCAGGAGGCAGTGCATGCATTTGAGGAGCGTAATCTGCTCTTTCTCTCATTCTCATTTCCATTTCAATCCTCCGTTCACAGCTGGAACCAAGGCACTCTGCATGCAGATGAGTAAGAGTTGACTTTTTCCGGAAAGTACATTCAGACACAAGATGGGCAGGAGATGGGGGGGGAGGAGGGGGGGATAAAGAGAGAGAGGGACAACTGAAGTTAGAGGATTCAGTCATAAAGAAAAGCAACAGTTACTGACGGGAGAAAAATGGTTCAATTCAAGCTCATTGTCATTCAGCCTTAGAGAAGTGCATAGAGGAAGATGACATGTTTTTGCAGGTCACAGCATCTCCAAAAAAGAACAACACAACAAAGTGACAGGAAAATCAAGTCCATCCATCAAACTCTAGGTTAGAATAAAATCAAATGTAAAAAGCAAAATAGTGAAGCCCATCAAAAAAGGTGATTGTGTGTGTGTGTGTGTGTGTGTGTGCAAAAAAACACTTAAAAAAGAGAGGTCTTTTTACTTTTAGAACAGCAATGAGGATTCACAATACAGAGATGTATATTTTGAGGTAAGAGAAAAGTGCACCTTGAAATTTGAATAACATGTTGGTCTCTGGGATTCTGTATTATTGAAAAAAAACAAAAACGTTTTTTCATATGGCCTTGTGTTAATTATGGATCTGCTACTTCAGCTAAGACTTAGAAAATCTAAATTATTCCTTGTGTTCCTTGTAAATGGAAATGCTGCAAGAATAGAAACCTTCAATCTGATTTCTTTTGAATAATCAATTTCTTACAGAATTTACACAAAGCTGATTCACACACTACATCACAAAACTCAATAAACCAAACACAAAGATACACTTTCATGGCCTCTGCCTTATGACCATAGACACCTCATGACCATATGACACCTCATGATCAGAGAATATTTCCTCATCTCTATGCATAGTTGAGTGCTGTGTCACCATCCCCCACATCCTGGAAATGATGACACAAGACCACTAGGTCACCACTAAGCATGAGTCCTAACAAGCAGGACCATGTCCATTACATCAGACTTCGGTTAATTAACAGAAGTCCAACACGAGTCATGTTGGTGAACTTATAAGTGATGAATGTGCAGTATTGTTTTTGGCTGACTGCACACAGAGAACTTTTGGCTGTCATATGATCTTCCATCATCGCCCACTATAGAGGGTTCAGATACAAACACATACACACTAATAGATGTTATTGTTGAGGGACAGGGCCCCTAATGCACTCTGTTCAAGTGCTGTACAGAGAGCCACTGTACAGCCACTCAGATGTCAGTCGAATCCCATTTATGGTAAAAAACCATCTGCTGTCAGTTGATTAAAATAACAAATATTGATGTGAACAGGCAACCTCAGCAGCAGAAGTAATTTGGTTATAAGAAGGCAATGAGGTATGACCAAACATACTGACCACTTAATATAGCTATTAAATCTTTATTGTCATATTGAACATTCTTGAATTACAAGAACCCTGAAAAAAAAACTTCCTAAATTCAGAAAAAGGCATTCTGTTTCTCTGTGCACATCATTCAGATAGAAATTAATGTAATGGAAAGTAACCCCCACTCCCTGACACACACAGACACACACACATTCTGACTCCTCTTGTTCTGTCACAGCAGTGTAACATACAGCCTTGGTACTAGTCCCATTCCCGTTGGCAACCCGCAACAGAGTTGCATTAAATCTCACCATGCCAAACGGTCTGCCCAGCACAGCAAGTCAGGTTAGACAAACTGCACTGCTGATCAGTGGGGACCTACCAGCCTGCAAAGCACTCACTGTTTCTTTTATTGACAGATGCCTTCTCTTTCAGCCATTCTTGTTCTTCTTTTCCACTCTCTACATCTTCTTCCCCAAGTTGATTTAATGCAATCTGAAGCAGATAAGTCTCCCCTACTGTTTCCCTTCATTCAGTCGATATCTTATGATCCAGGCTGTCTTGAATCTTCTCTCTTTTTTCATACTATCTTTACCCTTAAAAAGATCTAACTAACCTGCTCCTGCTCGTCTTTTTCCCTTCATCTTTCCTTTGCCCTTGCACTAATTAATTCTTTACATCACCTCTCCACAAACCACCATTTTCCTTCCTTTTCTAGCCTACCCCTCCTATCCCTTAATGCCCTCCTGTGGAGCCACAGAAGTCTGTATTGAAGACAACACTTGGCCGCAGTCTGTGAGCGTGTGTCATAGTTCCCCAACCCCACTGCACAGTCATTGTGGCAGTAATGCCATAATTACCCCCCATTACGGGCAACAGAGATGGAGAGAGAGGTAGGTTCAAAGCGAAAGATACAGGGAGGGAAGGGAGCCGATGTGATGAGAGATGGGGGTACAGATCGGCTGAACGGAGGGATGAGTGAAGGTGAAAATGCTAGAGTGTGTCAGAAATGGTGAGGAAAACAGTGACTAATGTTTGGGGATTAATATGGTAGTCAATAGATAAATCACAATGGACACAGTCTTGGAGCTTGTGTGTCTCAGGGGACAGTCTTACCCCTGTTGTGAAGAGTGACATTAGTAGAGATGGAATATCTTAAGCTTCGTTGGACACACATAGATGGGCCACTCCCTTCAAATACAGAAAACAAACACATGAACATACAGGTGGAAGAAAAAAAATCAAGGAGCACAAGAGAAACATGGGGTCAAATATAGTTTAGCTCAAATCATAAGCTGGTCGTCAGATTACAATTAAAAGGCCATGTTCTTAAATCTTCTGATTAATAATAGCCCAATATTCTGCTTAATACCTAACGTGTATTCATTCATTACCGCTTCATCACTGTTACATAAACACAAAAGTTCTAGAGTTAAAAGCTTCAATATTCCACCTACTTATTACTAAACCACCAAATACCAAATCAGAAAATAGCCCTGATCAAACATCTCCTTTTGGTGATTTTGAATTTATAAGCAGCTGAATTATAGAACACAGCTGAAATATATATAATTTATATTATCTGTAGAGGTAGTTATAACATAATGGATAGAACATCAACTTCTGTCAGGGCGGAATTTTTGTTGAGCATCTTACTTCGGATAGCGATACTTCCTAGATTTGAGCTCAAAGAACAGCATGTTTGCACAAACACTTGTGTGTTCATTTGGGAATGTACACAGCAAAACAGCATTTAAATTGCAACATAACAATGCTTTGGGTCCCATCACGAAAAACCACCAACACAGCTAAAGATGCAAATAAAAGTGTCCTCATAAATACACCATTTAGGCATGACAGGGGTGGTAAGACTTTCATACTGCTGTTGTAACCCCGGGGAGGACACAGAGAAATTGCAATTGCCCACAATTCATTGAGTGGATGATTAATATTCTTCAAAATGGTTTATGTATTCATGTTCAAAGCTTCAGGGTTTGAATGCAGAGACAACGCCAACATAGAGTTGGTGTAGGCATGATAAAGTCCACGCTGCCCAGCAGGCATGGAGGATTATGAGTGTGTATTTGTAAGCAACCTAAAGTGCAATGCAGAGACTTTGAAGGCAAAAGAGCCGATTCCTAATTAATTTCCCTCTGAAAGCTACATTTACATGCATTGCAGAAAAAGACATCACAAAAAAACGGGTTCAAGAGTATAAAAGAGTAAGCTGGATGAAAAGCCTAAAAATATATTATTTTGCAGAGCCGCATTTATATGGTCTTGCTTGTAAAACCCTTTCTGTTCATTCTGTTGTCATCCTTTCTGCACCCAGACTTCATTTCTTTTCAAGACCATGAGCTTCTATTTATTGCTTTATAACCTTTTGTGATGAACAGAAATACACTGCATTAATTAGAGTGTGCTATAATAGGGAAATCAAAAGGTAGTGGTTTAATTTCATATCATATTATGTATAGAATTAAATACATAGCATTATGTTTATCGTGGTTTTGTTGAAAATAACTGTGAAAGCTGAAAAACTGATGTTTGTGTCTTAATTATAGGTTTTTGTTGTTGTTGTTTTGACAATTTAATGTAAACAATATGAAAGCATGCATCCATCATGCTTTGTATCAATGGCTCAGGTTGTTGTTGGTGGTGTAATGGAGTGGGGGATATTTTCTTGGGATACTTTGGGCCCCTAAGTAGCAACTGAGCAGCATTTAAACACCACAGAATACTTGAGTATTGTTGCTCATCCCTTTATAACCACAGTGTACACATCTTCTGATGGCTGCTTCCAGGAGGACAATGCACCATGTCACAAAGCTCCGATCATCTCAAACTGATTTCTTAAACATTACAATGAAAATAGCCTCCACACCCTCCAATAGAGCACCTTTGGGAAGTGGTAGAACTGAAGATTTGGATCATGATTGTGCAGCTGACAAAGCTGGAATAACTGTGATGCTATATGGACAAAAATCTCTGAGAAATTTTTCCAGCACCTTGTTGAATCCATGCCATAAAGAATTAAGGCAATGCTGACAAGAATAGGGGGAGGACTGGAAAACACTGCTGGGCAGAAAGCTGCTTGGATTACAATTTTTAGCCTGATACCAGCAGGCCCGACTTGGGAAAAGTGGGAGAAAATTGATGGACTGTATATGGAGTGGCTCCAACATTTGACTGTACATTACATCATCACTCTCTGCTGCTGCAGTAGGCGGTATAATTCCAACCTTGTGCATTAAAACGGTACTGTAGAATGCTATCATAAAGACCATTTGTTCTTTGTCCCTTGCTCCTTGTTCTTGTATGACCATTTTATTGTCAATGACCCTGCCAGCAGTTGACCACAGAGATGAACTTTATGATGCAGTTTCCTGCTCAGTAGGCACAGAGGCGGGTATGTGACCACTATATTGTTCGGCATCCTTTCCTGGAACTTGGCCCTGTATATAGTGAGCATAACAGATTTCTCTCCCACAGAGTTACTGTCAGAGTGTTTAGTATTATGTATGGTGCCTGGCTCGGAGTCAGGCAAAATCCACTGTGAAAGACAGAAACATATACTAAAAGGGGTTGTCCCAATGACACCCATTAGGGAAAATTAACAAAGTGCTGGATTTCACTTTGTCTGGTTTTAACCAACACTGTATTCACACCACCCGGAGATGTTTCCTAACAAAGTACTTTTGTTGGGCCCATTTAGGTAAATGACTGGAACAGAAAACAGAAATGATGCCAGGTGAATCATGGTGATGGTGCTCTATTGATCGACAGAGCCACTTGGAAGAAATGTGAGTGTTATGAGACTGCAGCATTCCGAGTTCCTATTTCACTCAGAAATGCTTCATCACTGTGCAAATCCTGCACTGTGACTCACACGTCACTATGTATGATTGCTTGGAAAACAGCTATGTGATCATCTATTGCTCAGCCAAGAAGAAAGATGCCAAAAGAAGAACGGTTGAAAGGGGGTAATAGAGATACATAGAGACACTGGAGTGGACAGAGATGGAAGGCACATATAGATAGAGGGGCCAAGAGTGAAACAAAAGGATAGATCAAAGAATCATGGTGGGATGTGAAAGATGGGGCTACAGCACATCATTCTTTCTTTCCTGCAATGTGGGGACATGAGAATTAATGCAAGATTACAGCTACCTTCACTTTTTATCTTTTCCCCTCTTTTTTCTCTCTGCCTATACTCTGCTATAATTCCCCTGGGCTATATGTTACCCATCCCTTGACTTTGGAATTACAGTTCTTCCCTCCTCTTCCACTTCTAATCTGTTCCCTTCATTATTCTTTCATTACACATCTCTGTTTCCTTTGTAGTGTCTCTGTGTCTCAGTTCCTCTTTATCCCTTTGCTTTAGGCTGATGTGTCAAATATTCTCTCTGTCAGGTAGCCTAATTTTTGACATGGGGTAAGGGTGGGAAATCACATAAAACAAGGGACTATAAAGTAGTCTGTCGGATTTAGTTTTTGAAGGTGTGTCAGTTTCTTATATGAATGTTCAATGAGTGTCTAAAAATGCTGACAAGTGTCGGTGCTTGCAGAATTCCTACAAGTTGTGACATTAATATAAATTTTGCAAGTTGTTTTAAAGATACTTGTTTAAAAATCCTTTTGCATACTAATGAAAAAAAAATACAAAAGGAAAATTAAAATTAAAAACTGGCACTTTACTGGCACAGTTAAGAGACTGAACGTTTTAAACTTGGCAAATGTTATCATATGATCTGAATATGGTGAACAATGGGTCCATAAACATACTTTCCACTTTTCCAGTCGTCTTGGTGGCAGCAGAGTGCATTGTCTTTGTTTTCTTGCAAAGACACCGGAGGCTACTTCAACTGTCTATTTCTTGTCATGAGCTGGTGTGGGAGTATGGGATGTGCGACAAGGCTGTTGAGGCTACAAGAAAACTGGTTCTATAACCAAAGAGCACCATCCAGCATCCCCATCTACTGTCTGTTGTCACTGAAAACTTGGGCACCTGTTCTTTTGTTTATGAAATGAATCTCAGTGCAGCCTAGGATTAGGGAGTGTCCTACTCAGCATTCTCTGATATTTGTTAGTGATGGAATCAGGAGAGATAAAATCTACCCAGGATGTGATGTTAAAGAGACACCTGAGTCTGAAAACACTGCTTTTAATTTATCAGCCAAACTGCAATCCAGTCCTAGTCTAAGTGTATGAACTTTGGATAGTGACCAAAACAATGAGCTGACTCATGCAGCGAGCATACATTTCCTTTGCAGAGCAAGATGCCTGGACATCCAGTGCTTGGAGTAAGACTCTTTAGATGAAGTGAGTTGCAGTAATTGTAGCATTATTAATTTATTAATGGATGTCCTTTTGGAGGGATTCTGGGGATGTTTAATCCCACCTAGCTTGGAAACCTACCAAGGTTCTTGCATGAAGCTGGAAGGCACAGCAGGCATATGGGTTACCTTTCTTGTTCTGCTCTAGTTATGAAATATGTCCCAGGGATCTGCAATAAATGGGTTAATGGAGTGCATTTAGATTTTTTTAGTCAGCTATTAAGAAACAAATCAGCACAACGGCAATACTTAGAGGCAAGCAGAAATCGTCTTGATTAAAGGCTAGAAATGAAGCAATGGCCTTCTCAAAAAGTGTTGTCTGCTGGTGTTATATGGGGTCATTTCAATGCTATGCCGAGATACCAGCACGATAATTGATATTTTCACAGGGCTCGCCTCTTGAACACATGTTTATATTTATACTAATTATGACAGCTGTAATTCTTGAGTAGCATTTGAATATCCAATACTGTATTTAGTTTGCTTAAAGTGCATGAAATAGTATTTGTTTAAACAAGCACAAGTACATTCATTTCAGAGAACCGCTCATCTTACATGATTTTAACAAAAATCAGCAAATATGAATTCTGATGATGACCATTCTGCTGACCTCAGCAAATAGTAACCACACTAATCACTTTATGTAATAACTGACTGGGAACATTCACTTGCACTATTTTCTTCCTGCATATTTTTCACCTCTACACTACTTATCCCTCTCCGTCCCACCTGCTTATTACTTTATTTCCTTCATTCCTCAATTGCATGGACTGTACAATCCACTTCAGTCTCATACTTTGTCCTCTTTCATCCTAATCTCTTCTCCCTTCTGCTGCAGCTCCATTAAGTAATGAGTCAATACAGCCACTGTATCTATGACTAAAAGCCTTTTGTAAAAATGCCCTATTCTTGGATAAGTCAACGTTATCCACAGCTATGCAGGATGATAAGTCTTATTTAAGTTGGTGCAAGACTGGTTACTTCTTCCACCATAGGACAGAAGTCTTGTTAGTAGATCTCTACAGCATGGAGAGATGATTATGACTGGGTCGATATCAGGGACGAGTGACTGTATTGATGTTAGATAGCTGATGGGAAGAATTTCTTCCCTCCCTCCTTCATAGCCAGAAATACAGTGAAGAAAAGAGAGTTTAGGATAATCAAAGTGTGCAAGGGTGCACTAGCTGCCTTAGACTTAATTCTCAGTAGCCCTGTCAAGTGTAGAGAGAGCTGTTTGGGATCCAGCCAACCCCATCAACAAATCACATCCATGGCTAGTGTAAATCTATAAATAAGTCTATGTTAAAGTAGAGCAAGTTTGCAAGGATCCTATCACCTCTCCTCTTTGAAGAGGACTGAAAAAATATTAACCAGCACTTTTGAGCCAACTATGTTTGGAATGCGCGTCTTTGAGTGCAACTGCTCCACAAGGGGCTATTATTACCTGCAGGGAGTGTTGATTGTTTAGAGCTGCTCCATGGTCATCAAATCCCCGACTAGAAAGAAACTACAGCTGGGTAGATGTTTATGTCGTGTGCTTAGACGAAGTTTTTTTTATTAAGTCTTCAGATCGTAAACCCATAGTGGTTTTTGTTTTTCAGTTCCAAGCTTATGGGATTTGGCATCAATCAGTTTCATCGGTCAAACAAGATCCACTCCCAGCACAAAGACTTGTACGACTATGCTGTGGATAAGCCACTTAGATCCTCATGATAATTGTTTATGTGAACAGTAAATGCCAAAATAGGCTGTGGCACACCCTTTAAAAACCCAGAGAGATTCTGAAGAGATTTCATGTCTAAGAATGAATGGTATGTCTGTCAATGACAGACAGCTTATCTCACTCCAAGAAATGGCCTCCAGTTGCTTTGAAAATGAAAAACATTATTTGCAATGTATGCAAGTTGGGGATGTTCCACGTTAAGGGTCTAAGCAGGGCAGGAAATTTAAGAGGAATATTATGGATGGGGATGGGTTGTTCTAAAGCCTATTTTATTAAGGCCATTTATTTATTTATGTATTTAGCTAAGTCATTACCTTCTCAATGTCCCGGTGAAACACATACTTTAAGCTTTAGTCCATGTCTAGATTCAAAGGTTTCTAGACAAACCAAACTATCAATTATGACTGTGATTCAACCTTATGCATTTTATAGCGTGTTCCTTATAAGCTTAGTTATTTTTTCACTAAAGGGGTACTCTTTTGGAGCTGGGAGTCAGTGAGGCTCATGATAAAATCACTTTTAACTTCCCTTTAAGAGATTCTGCTGGCCCCCATGGACATATAGGCCCACGATTAGTCAAGCAAGTCTTTTCATTGCAAGGGAGTGAGAGAGAGAGAGAGAGAGAGAGAGAGAGAGAGAGAGAGGGGGGGGGGGGTG
>VUQG01030327.1:0-31225 GCA_015106755.1 Etia nguti | reverse complement strand
TTGGCAAATCCAACACTGAACCAGTTTCACGAAACTTAGCAAGCAGTTTGCTAACTGTAGCATGGGAGATGGGTGGTCTCGTAGGGTGTCTTGCATTGAAATCTGCTGCAATGACCCGGTTACTGCGTTCACCAGATATCAACACAATTTCGATCCGCTCCTCACGTGTTAACCTCTTCGACATGTCAATGGCTGTGAACAAAGAGGAACTTGTAAATAACTCATGAAAGAATAAAGTTACGTTGAAACCAAGCACACCATTGTTTTTCTTGTGACATTACCAATAAGTTTGATGTGTCACATGGCCCTCTTCCTATTGAAAAAACAAAAGTTGTATCCAAGATGGCCGACTTCTAAATGGTCACCATGGTCACCACCCATCTTGAGGAGTTTGCCCCCTCACATATACTAATGTGCCACAAACAGGACTTTAATATCACCAACCATTCCCATGTTATTACGGTTTATCCATATAAATGGCCCACCCTGTATCTAGCCTGAGTGCAGACCTTTAAACTCCACCTCATACAGTGGCTTTAGTTTTCTTGTATTCAAACAGGTGTAGTTCTATTTAGGTTCTCATTGTAAAATCACCAGCCAGCCTAGCAACCAAAGCTTTTTGCTAATGTCATCTTTGTGTGGCAGAAAAATTGTCAGTATGATTTAAAGGGATGTACAGATTGTAGCAGCTTAAGCTAAATAAATAAAAGCTCTAAAGCACAGTAGCAATCTTTACTAACATCTTCATGGAGGCTGAAATGATGTTAGGTGGTGGTGGTGCTGATAGTTGGCAAAATAACACAACGGCTGAGAATCAAGAGCTGATTTGTAAGTATTTATAAATGTCAAATCAGCAAATCAAAAGATATCTAGCTAATTTTAATGTTAGCATTTAGCCTGCTAACATATAAAAGCACTGATGCTAGTGTTTATCATAGATTGCCAAAATTGCTAGATCTAAATAAAAATTGTAAAAAAATAAAAAATAAAAAAAAAATAAAAAAGTATATAGCCAGTATGATGTTACCCAATTTTAAGGCCTCGACTTTTGTATTTTGGACATTGCCATATTTATTTTTGGGACCAAGAATTAACCGTAGTACGACCAGACGCTGGAGTGCTAATTTGTAAGGAAACGCTACCAGCTATGTGGGCAACATAGTCTGTGAAAAACAAAGCCAATGCAGAGGTGCCTTAAAACAGCATTCTTTATGAAGACCACCAGATGACTGGTGGTTGGAACAGATTTCCAGTCCTACAGAAAATGTCCTGACCTCTGTTAACACTTTTATCAACACTTTCATGATGAGTCAGTCATTCATTTTGACTGTGATATGATATAATATGATAATAATATAATAATTATAATATTTTTATATTAGTCAATAATGTCACAAGTGGTTTCACAGTCAACGCCCTTTCTCATCACATCCGTGTTTTAATTTGTATTTTTTTAACCAAGATAGTCTCCAGACTTCAAAATGGGACACATCAATGACATGAAGATAGGTATAGCCAGTTTTTACATTGTCTGTGGTTAGCGAAGTGCTCCCGGTAGAGACACAGATACCTTCTATTACTACAACACTGACAAACCAAGTTGTTTTCATGCAACAAAACATGAAAACAACTTGGTTTGTCAGTGTTGTAGTATTTGTCTCAGCTGCTCTTATTCAGATGGGGTACACAGCGGGTAGCTCTGCATGTTTGATTTGGCAGACTTTTATGTCCCATGCCCTTCCTGACGCAGTCCCAAAGGGATTTGTGTTTCCTGCTGGAACCAAACCAGGGATCTTTCACTCATTAGGTGAATGTGTGAATGTGTAAACCACAACACTATAGATACTTGAATAAACACCGCTCCAAATGGCAACAGCATCACCAACACAACTGACCGCTTCTGGCCTTGGTGGCGTGGACACTGAAAGTCTTAATACAATTTAAATAAATAGGACCAACCCCCCTATATAACAGGCTATAACATGTTTATTTCTGTTGTAAAGTAGATTATACATTAGAGTCTACAGGGATTGACTCACTTAATTAGCCATTCAAGGAACTGCTGCTTTTGCTGTTTTTCACCTGCGTTGCTGTTATTTCACTGCAAAACAATTACTGGCAGTCAGGGTTTCTTTCTTGGAGTTAACCTACCCTCATCCAGTCAATTTGAACTACGAGGGCCACAGTCATTGTCTGCCTCAAGGCAACGTTTAGCTACATTTCTAGGGAGGTACAAATGAGGTTGCGGCGTAGGCTTTCAGAAGGGTTTACGTTACTATGTATACATGGTGAAGATTTAACAGAAAAAATTATGGTTTAGCTTCATTTTGCAACCCTGGAAGTTGTGGCTTTGGCACAAAGACAAGCTGAGAGAGATGGTAATGCCATTAGTTTAAGTTATGAATCAAAATAACAGAATAATTTCATAGCATTTTACCAAACAGTTATAGAGAAGTTCAGTCAAAACCACATATATCAACCACAAAATAATGCTGAGGGAACTCAATGGATTACAGCAGTCTGTAGGGCTATCTGTGAATTAACTGTCTGTGAATCATAAATGTCTCCATAAAATACCATGGCGATTTATCTAGTAATAGCTCGGATATTTCAGTCTAGACCAAATTGGTGGACCACCCAACAGCTTGGTATTGACATCCCCTGAGCCATGCCACTAGCATGGAAAAGGGATTAGGTAATTTACTTTGCCTGAATGTCACTTGATCAGATTGCTTGTGGTTGTGCATCTTCTTTTCAAGCCAAGTTTGCCTTTCATTCCAAGCCTTTCATATATTTCAAGACAAAAAAGCAACCATAGAGAAGCAAAGCAGCTTTTCATACACTTAGCTTTATAAGTATTTGGACAGTGACACAAGTTTTGTAGTTTTTGACTCGAACAATCAATATGAGATTTAAGTGCAGATTTAAGAGTGTTTTCAGACTGGAAAGCAATTGGTCAAACTACCATAATATTAAATAGAAGTACTGTTTTTAATACTTTGACTGCACAGGATTTTCCTCCTTGTTTGTGTGTCTCTCTGCCATCAGTTCTTCAGTAACTAAAAAGCATTCTTTATTGGGTTGAGATCCGGTGGCTAAGTTGGCCATCAAAGAATATCCAATTTGTTTGTCTGGAGAAAATCTTGGGTTGCTTTTGCAGTGTGATTTGACTCATTTTCTGAGTTACATTTTCTGGACTTCTGTATTAATAACATATAAAGCTCTACATGTACAGGTATAAAGCAGAGCTACTGACACCTTGTAACTGCAGCTGGCCTCTCCAATCATCTTATCAGGTTCTCCTAACTGTTCCACAATCTTATTTTAAAACCAAAGGCGATCACATTTTTGAGGCTGTAAAACCTAAACTCTGGAACAGCCTTTCTCAGGTCAGCTGAACCTGTGGTTCATTTCAAAGGACTCCTGAAAACTCATTTTTATAGGTTAGCTTTTCTTTAATCTTTTGCCCATTATGTGTGGCCTTTTGTTCTCCTAATATGTATGATCATGAGCTGTTTCTCTCTTTCTTTGTATTAAGACAGACTTTATTTTCCACCAAAGTTAATTAAGGTTGGAGTCTTGGACATTGATATGCCACCTCTAGTGTTCTTGTCTTGGCTAGATATCATAAAGAGTGTTTTTTTTTTTTTTTTGCAACATCTGTTTGGACTTCATATTCAGAATTTAAGCAAAGAACTACCAAGTGCACGTTCAATACTTGTAATCAACTTTACTTATAATCAACCCTGTGGCTTAAGTTGTCATTGATTAATGAGGAGACGGAAATCACCTGGCCACTAAAAAGCTTGCCAGTCAATTTTCCAATAATTATTAAGTCTGAAAATTGGAGAGTATGTATAAAAAGTCTGTCATTGCTAAAGGTTTAATGCAATACTTTTGTCAGACCCCTTGAATTAAAGCTAAAAGTCTGTAATTCAATCATGTCTTAACTGTTTAAATATAAGTCCACTTTGGTGTTGTACAGAAGCAAAATTACAAAACTTGCATCGTTGTCAAAAAATAGATGGACCTAACTGCTTTTGGGGGTATTTTAAATGGTGAAGACGCCCCTGGTTGATGCAACAACTGCTGAAAAAAATATAGAAGTTCATTTTTACATGTAATCCAAAATATCATGGCAAAATTTGCTTGTTTTTTTAATGTGTGTAACGTGTGAACCCGATTTAAATGGACTAGTAAAATTCATGTTTAATTACAGATGTCACTAATAAGCAGTCAAATGTCAAAGACTGTGTGTGATATGCCCCTCATTTTCTCCCTTTTCTCTCCTTACATGCCTCATTTACTGATTAAATATTGATAGCTCTTTAACCAGCTTCACTGGCTGTAAGTGTTTATGTTAATCCCAGCACATCATGAGAGTGTTTTTTTGGGGGGTTTTTTAATCTTAAAATGGTAAATTTAGTTTTTGTCTTGTGGTGCCAACTGTTAATACATTATATAATTAGTCACATGGAAGTTGAGGGGTGAGCCGGCTGATTTGAAGATGTTTTGAAGTGATTTCTTATTTTGGTCCACTCTTCCAGGCTACCATGATACAGTCTACACCCAAGCTGGAAAATGGCTGGGAATAAGTGTAAAAGCAGTGTATAAACACTAGATGTTTTTCACATCACATGAAAATCACCAAAACAAATAATTAGCTTCCCCTGTGCCACAAGTTCAAACATATTCAAACAGTAACTCAGCTCACCTTTATTTGATAAAATGCAACAAACCTGGAGTCATTTACTTAACGGCGTGTTTATGTGGAACAGGGCGTTCCAGACGCTGGTGTCAGGTAAAGAAAATGAATTTAAAAACTATAAATAAACAAGTCTTCACTCTTTTTGGCAAACAATTTTCTGCTGCCAGGCAACTAATAAAGAGGGCAGGATTGTGTAGGAGAAATCAAATTTCATTTTGAATTTCAACACTACACCTTAAGAAAATACAAGGCATTCAATTTAATTCACAGTGTGCTCCCAGATAAATACATTTTACCATTTTTCCAACAAATTAAAAAAAAAAAAACTTTGTTGAATAAAAGAAAATGAAAAATATGGCCAGTTACCATGGCGCTTTTTGTTGTTGTTGTTGTTGTTGTTATTCAGCAGAGTTTCTGATTATGAATCAGAAATGGGCTTCATTATTTAGCACACAAAGACTGAGAGCAAGCAAAACATCCACCCACCTCCTGGCCTGTGTGTTACCAATAAACAACACAGTCAAAAGGCTTTTCACTCCAATAAAAGACCCCAGAATACACAGCAGACAAGCTTGTGCATAAACATACGAAGAGGCTGCAGAGCAGAAAGCCTGATTATTACCTTCACTTGAAGAAATATTCTGCAAGTGGAGGCTGAGCTAAAACCACAGATTTTTGTCCCTAATAGTATTGGGATCTAAACAATTAGAAATAGATTTTTGGATATAAACAGCATACTGAGTTTTGGTAAGAATATTTCCCATCGGCTAAAATGTTAACATAGATGCTAAAGCCTTAAAAGGCAGAGCTGTAGATAGCCTTAAGCTTGATATTCAGGCATAAACGTTTCACCAGTCTTTATCAGATATGTTCAGCAATGCAGGATAAATCGTTGAGGGTGTTCCACAGGTGTTATTCTGAGCTCATGATCCAATATTGAAGCCCTACAGCTTCCTCAACGTGGGAATCAAGCTGAAGTTTGAAAATTTGTTCTTATTTTTCTGAAATTTACTTTACACCGACATCACTTTTATTATTAAAAGCTCAAAACCATATGTGTTTTGAAAAATACAAGTGAACTACAAAGTACAAAGGTGATTGTGGAGCATTTTGGAGCAGTTCTCTTACACTTTGGAAAGTCGAATGGATGGTGAATTAGTCTAAGCATAGCTTTGGATAGGCAAAATCAAATCAACGAATATAAGAAGAAATCAAACATATTAAAATGTTTTTTAGAATAAGGACAGAAAAAGAAAATGAATTAAAAAATGTGGCAACCCTTAATGTCTGCTGGGAAAAAATGGGAAATTGATTGTTAATTATACTTGAAAAGGTATTTTACTGTGAAAAAACAATTAAATGGTAATGGATCAATTTGATCTTCTAACGATCAACTTTTATTAAAAAAGAAAAAAAAAGGAAAAATGGACTTCCCTTTTGTGATGAAGAGGGGGGAGGAATATCTTATTTGTGTGATGCTTCCACAAATAAGATATTTTTTGTAGATCATTTTTCAAGCACGTCATTATTTTGTAATTTAACACAGCAAACTCTTTAAAACATACAACTCATTTTTTTTTTCTTTTCAGTAAAAACTTGAATTGTTTACTAGGTTGTATGCTCAAAAGTATTTATGTCCAAAATGCTGACGGCAAGTAAATTGATTACATGTACATTGGCATCAGGTCAAATGAAATGTATTGATTTTTATACGTCCAGTTTATACCAAGCAAATTTCCCTTAATTTTTTATTATTTGACTAAATAAATAAATAAACCTTTTAAGTTTATATATTTCAGCTGCATTTTATTCCAAATTATTGTAAATAATTAAATAAAGTAAATGAAAATACTCCCTTTTTTAATGTTTTTATTTTTTTAATGTTTTTTTTTATTTTTTTACAAAAGATACTTTGAAATTCCGCTTTAAATCCGGGGTCTTTAATCTTGGGTAGTATTATAAAGTGCCCTCTAGCACAGATCCTGTGACTGTCACTTTAGTAGTGACATTTCTCACATTTAGACCCAAACTATGTTCTTTTCCTACATCCAACCAAACAGCTAGCTTTTAAACAGTGTAAACAAGCTTAAATGAACACAGTATAAAACTGCCTGAGCTAAAGGTTAGTGGTTTCTATATGATAGTTATTATAAAGCGCTACCAAAGTTATGTTGTCAGGACTTGGCCAGACAGTGGCTGGTGTCAGCGTGGCTATGCCCATCACTTTTGTAGTCCATGGGTGTTTTTTGTCAGCAGCTATAATATAAAATAAAATGGTAAAAAATTGAGAAGAATTTCAATAATTATGTAAGTAGTCTGCATAATTTTCAACCCCTTTTGTCAGATGAATTACTTACAGATAGTAGTCTTATATTATTATGCTACTACTTAATTTCCATAGAGGCATTTTTTTTTAGCTCTTACAGCTAAACTATGTTAATAATGTTAGTACTAGAATTACGCAATAGTATTTCACTCTGCATTCACACCCTCATCACATTTGCAGTGGTGCATTGCACTTCTTAAGTTAAATCTGTTGTACTGTAATGTGGGAGAGAGAGCAAGGTCTGGGAAGTGTGGCTAACTGAAGCTGGTAATGAGCCAAGAGCAGAATCATCCTATTCCTGTACTTTAAGTGATGTTTTGAGTAGAAACTTTGATGAGTCAGAGCTGACTCATTTTTGCCCATTTACCTTTCATGCTTAATAAAATGTGTCCAAATATTCCTCTTTTAGTATTAACACTTTGCAGTATACAAGAGAACCTGCTGAAGAGACATGAGTCAAGGGAAAAGCAATTACAAGTATTTTACACAGCAGGGATCTTAAGGTGGCAAGGTCAGGCAAAAATACAAACTGTAATTTTAAAAAACTGAGTCAAAAACGCAGACAAACCCGGATAGGAAGACTGATTTTATTAGACAGAATATGAGACAGGGGGCAGGAGAAAGAAAAAGGGGAAGAGAAATCAGGTAAGACAACACACACTAGAGAGAAGGCCAGGGACTATTTTAGACGAAGGTCCTTCCATTTGTCTCTCTTCATTGTGGCCACTGCTGACACAAGAAGAATCATGCAGGTCAGAGCTGTTCCAGGCCAGGTGAAGTCTACCACTCATTTTAGAAAATGAGTTTGTAATTATCTCTCCACAGAAGCTCAGGGCAGATGTTTGTAATAGGGTTGTCCTTTTTTATTTTTCCAAAATGAAAAAGGGGCTTTGACACACACACAAACATAAAACGTCCAACAATGTTTTTGAACAAAGAGTCCTTGACTTTGACCCAGTTGGTCTCTGGATATTGCCATGAGGGTTTTAGCAATAACTACATGGCCACATTTCCAAAAGATGTTCTTTTATTGTCATGACTTTTAGTGCATTTGGCAAATGAAAAGAGAGGGGAAAAAATGGTTTCTGCAGGCTTGGACAGATGCTTTAATCTTTTACAAATTCATGACGACTTCAAGTTAAAATACACTCACTTCATTACGTAAACCTGTTCTGCTGCTCATTTACATATATAAATATCTAATCCATCAATCAAACGGCAGCAACTCAATGCATTTTAGCATGGAGGTGCTTATGACCTGCTGAAGTTCAAACCAAGCATCAGAGTAGTGAAGAAAGGTGATTTAAGTGGCTTTCAACGTGAACTGGATTTTGGCGTCAGGTAAGTTGGTCTGAATATTTAATTAACTGCTGATTGACACCAGGTACCACTCCTGCCAGCTAAGAACAGGAAGCCGAGGCCACAATTCACACAGACTCCTCAAAATTGGACAAGAGAAGATTGGAAAAATGTTGCTTGGTCTGATGAGTTTCTCATTCTGGTGTGGTAGGATCAGATTTGGTGCAAACAATTTGAAAGCATGGATCCATACAGTTGAGCTGGTGCTGGTAGTGTAACGGTGTGAGGACTGTTTTCTAGGCACACCTGGCCACCACTAACTGAGCATTGTTTAAAGACCACAGCTGAACTGAGTAGTGTTGGCAACCACGTCTATCCCTCTATGACTACAGTGTACCATCTTCTGATGGCTGCTACCAGCAGGATAACACACCATATCACAAAGATCAAATTATTCCAAACTGGTCACCAGATCTCATTCATTTGGGTTTGAAATACGTGCTTATATTTTCACGTTTAGCTCAATGTCAAGACAGCATACCTAATTTGAGTTTAATCACTAGCACCCCACCTTTAATGAGCCTTTTTTACATTAGATATTTGAACATGTCATTGCAGAAAAAGCAGACATACTTAATAACATTAAGAAAGACTTCACTCCAAATGGGTGTATGTGTTTCAGAGCTCTGTTTATTCTCACTCAGTCTTGCTGGGACACTTAATGGAACTGAGCCATCACTAATGTTATTAGTTACACCTGTGCTTGTCGAAAACAGTCAACATGCCTGCTGTGAAAAAGGCTTCCTGATCTGCCACAAACATATAAACATACACTTTTAAAATTTCTGATTTGGAAGATCAGAACAGATGAATTTTTTCCCCTCTTTTTTTGTTTTGTTTTTCACAACGTTCTTACTGTCTGACATTTGATACTAGGCAGGTAGTGTGCAGTCGATTTATCTGATGTTTTTTTTTCTCTGATTGCTTTAGCTTGAAACAAGGCTGATAAGAACAGTTACACTGAACCAAAACAATAAAGTTGTGGGCCATAAAACTAAAAGACTCAGCTGAAACCCACCAGAACATTTAGTTCCTTTCAGAACTGCAGAGTCAGATGATAATCATCTGTAGGTTTGCTACTTTAGGCTTTCTCTTGTGTCATACAAACAGCATAAGCTCTTTTCAGACATCAAACATTGTTGGCTGATCCTACAATGGCCTTGATTGCTGGAGCTATCCTTCAAGTATTTGAGTGCTCCTCATTACTCATTATCGCAGGATTTTATGATCAAAGTTATTGTCACAAGCCAACCTTCAACAGGAGCTGAAGTTTTGTTTGCTGCTTCCAGCAGCGTAACAGTCTTTCCTCTGAGTTTATTTAACACCGACAAAAAGGATTGCTGATCATCTTCAGAGCGGGCATTTATGGACGTAACCCAGCAGTAGCGACTCCTTTAATTACTCGTAATTATCAATTATCCACAACATGAAGACGGGACCTGTCAGAATCTAAGCATACACACTGAGTAGTTTCTTTGCCACCAACACACACACAGGCGTTGTTCTAAGAGAACAAAGCATACTGACTTGACGTACAGTAAATTCAAGGTTAAGCATGTATTAATGTCAGTGCACCTGATGTGACATGTGCTGTATTTGCATTGGCTTCCTATGTAAGCTTTACCCCTTCTCCTAATCTTACCCTCTGCCCTAGGAGGTGATCTTTCAGTTGTTAATAACTACAGGCCCAACATGGAGATGCATTTATATAATAAATGCTGCATTCCATTTTTTTTCTTGTTTTTTTTCTCTCAAAAGGGCACTCTTGAAAAAAAGATTAAAAAAATCTCTTTGACCCTTTTACCTGTAAAATACAGAAATACAGATTATAATCATTAGCAAGGCCATGTCCTACATTTACTTACTGATACAAACTTTATTAAACTTTAGTGAATGGATCAGACAATATGCGATGCATAAAGTCTGGTGAAAGTTCATCTGTTTGTTGCTGCTCAATGAGCCTGTCTCCATGTTGGAAATTATGTTTTTATCAGTTATCAGTGATGAATATAGCATTCCTGTGTCTCATGTGTAAATGCAGAAACTCTCCTATGATCTGTATAGGCTCATGCTAATGCTTGAAAACTATTTTAAAGTCTGTCTATATTCTGGAGTGATGGCTGCACCAGTGAATGATGGAACACTCGACATTAAAGGAAAGGTATGTGTGGATATTCATGACGGCTCTGTGATGTGTATGGACTCATACAGGTGCTGAAAAGTGGGAAAAGCCTCATGTTCAGACAAAACTAACTAACTAAATAAAAAAAATACAAATAAAAAATAATTGATAAAATAATACAATAATAATAACAAATAAAATGTAGGTTAAACTTTCATGTCAAACTCAAATGAAGTAAGCCTGGAATGTATGATTTGACGAGTGCAATTTCCAAAACAATTGTGTTTTTGATGAGCTCAGTAACTCGCAGAGATGTACACACTGCATGTCTGAGTAATAGTTACTACAAAAATTAAAAAGATTAAAGCAGTTTTAAGAAACAATGCCTTTGTATGCGTACAGTCTGCTTTTATAGCTGTTTTTAACAATTGTCACCATCCACATGCTGTCAACACTCAACTTTAGTGATTACATCATTTTTAGTCGCCTGACCTTTCTCAGGTGTTTTTTGAGTTAAATGCCTGACTGAATTTACTTGCTCTGTACCTGGCCTCGGTCATCCCTCTGTGTGCCTGCTTGTATGCAGATGTGTCGCCGCTTTTCTTCTTTTCAACATCAAGAAGATGAGTAATATTTTTAGAGCCTGAATGTTCACATTATAATGGTGCAAGGTAATGGTCACTGGCTTTGATGAATATAAAAAAGTAAGAGGGTGGCTTGAGTATCTCTTGTGGGCATGAATACAATTGAAAGTGGTTTCTTAGCAAGATAAAAAAATAAAATAAAATACAAAATAATCAACAGAAAGAAGCAAAATAGAAGTTATTTTGTTGTTTAAATCTGTTTTCAGGTGGCATGATGGTGAGGTCACAGCGAGATGGTCCTGGGCTTGAATCCAATGGGTGCCTCAACCCCAACTGGTTATGGCAGATGGCCTCCCCTTCTTGAACCTTGTTATGCCGTAGGTTTCTTCCTGTTAAAAGGGAGTTTTTCCTTCCCACTGTTGCCAAGTGCTTGCTCAGAGGGGCTAGATTCATTGTTTGGTGTTTCTCTGTATTGTTGTGGGGTCTTTACCTTACAGTATAAAGCACCCTTGAAGTAGCACCTTATGTGACTTGGTGAATAAAATTGAGTTGAATTGAACTATACACTTGACCCATGACCTCTGGGATAGACTTCAGCCCAACTATGACTATGAATCAAGTAAGTAGAAGAAACTGTAGAGATGGAATCTGATAAATTAAAATAAAATGCCCGATATAGACATAATAGATGTTATTGACATTGACACTACAGGCATGTTACAGGCATGTTATCAGCAGGCATGCAGTGCCTATATTTACATATATCTCATACATACATCGAGAGACACAGCATCACTGAAAACCAGAGCTGAAAAGGTTTCAGATGATGCAGAATCTTTAAGCAGATAAGAAAATACAGGACCGAGTAAAGTGGATGACATCGTCAGTTATTGTTGAAGTGAGCTCCTGCTCGGGAAAGTCAACACTGTTCATACCTGACATCCCATTGGGAGCCTGTACACGCTTCCCGCCTTTTTATCGCATTTCTTCTGAGTCAGCCTGCGCTATGAACAACAAAATATCTTCTGGGGCCTGCAGCTAATGTGACATCCCCTATAATCAGCCCAGATCTATTTTCCTTTACTAAAGACAAATTAGACATTGGGCCTTTTATCACCATTTAGCTGAAATTATTTAGACAATGCTTTTCTGACAGAAGAAAAGCTTAGAGGGTGATTTACACGCCACACAACTTTTTAATTCACTGGGCGTCTTCTCTCTAAGTCGATCACTGCGCACACCATCTATAATTAGATGCCAGTCATAATGATGAGAATCTTTGTAGTGGTGTTTGAATTAGATTAAGGTAGTGTGTGAATTAGATTTCAATCTCCAAATAGCCCGGTGTAGGCGAACATCATTAGGCCTGCTTATGAAGCCCTCAGCCATTCCATTAAGTTGTTTTCTAATTAATTTCAGAGTGTGTGTTCAGTGTGTAAATATCACAGAAAGAGGAGACGTTAAGTTTGAAAAGTCATCTGCAGCAGCTAATGTATTCTCACTGAGTCTCCGCATACAGAAAAGATATAGCACAGAAAAAATCCATCCTGGCCTGTCTTCAGCTCCTAGAAGACGCAGAGGAATAACGCATATATCTTTATTAGACCTAAGGGGAGGAACGCTTTATTCTCCATGTGACTTTCTGATGTGGATATGTGCGTGCAGTACTAGCCGACCCTCCTGTTTCACAAGCCCTGTGATGATCCACAATAATTTGCACGTTATAGCAGTAAAAGAAAAGAGATGTGTTCGACTACTTTACATAAGGTGCAGTCTGTCTCATCAATCAGAATAAACACACCAACAGAGCTCCAAGGAGGCTGCTTATTAATGTTAACTGAGTGTTCTCTAAAAGCTAGATAAAGATATTTTTGCACATATCTACAAATGTGTTTAGCGGAATAACAAATGAGTCATAAAAATGTGTTTTAGATGCCATTTCCAGAGGGAAAACGCACACTAGAAACTAACAGGTGACGGAGCTTGCATTTCTGAGACTATTTTGTGGTTGGTGGTGCAGATAACTTGGCAAAGGGGCAACATGACATTACATTAAGACATTTCCAGAGGAGCGTTTGATGGCAGAAAATGATTCTAACAAACATCTGCAGAAGGAGCAGCAGTTCTTTTTTCTTCTTCTTTTTTTTTAGCATCAGTCTTTCAGAATCAAAGAACGAGAGCAACACTGTCATTTCACACGAGCATTCAGTGATCACACGGGGAGACATTTATCACAGAGGAGGTACAGCCAGCAATTTCCTCACTGGCAGCAGCCTCAACAAACCGAGATGCAATGCAGCAACTGCTGCGATTAATGTTTTCCTTCAGTTTGTAGTTTTTAAATTTGCATCGAGCCATTTATTTATTTTGGCAACCACGTGAAACTCACGAATCCGCTCTTTCCAACATTATGTGTTACTGCAGAATTAAAGCACTTTAAAATGGATGATTGTGTTTGATAAACACTGTATAACATGGTAAAATATCACAATTATTGTGGCACCCTAGTAGTTAGTGTAAGTTGTATACTAAAACAGCATGTGGCTGTCATGACGTTAGTTTCTTGTTAAGTATGTGTTGAGTTTTGGTTTTTATTTAAATGATCTCTTTTCTCGTGACACTAAAAACGTGTTGACATTCTCCTGGTGTTTCCTGTGCTTTTCCTTCTTTGTCTCCCTGTGTTACTTCTAACAGTGTCTTTTATGTGGCATTCCCTTCTTTCTTTGCCTCTGGCTGCTGTTCTTCCTTTGTTTTTACCCTCCTTTTTATTTCCTACCATTGTTGTGGTCTGCTCCACCCTAATTGTTTCCACCTATGACTCAGTTTCAATCAACCCAGATTGTGCATACATACTTTGTCCCATGTTTCCCCCTCATTTTCTTTGGTTTTTGTTTCTAGATTTTCTATTTGGGCTCATTCATTTTGGGCAATGTTTTTTGCTTTTTGTTTTGTCCTCATGTGTTCTGCATTCAAGCCCTCCATTTATATCAAATCACAAAAGAGGGAATCCTACCAAGAAATTTTTACTGTAGTCACTTCCATATGCTATCTGTCACTTCATTATGTACACTTTTTGTGTTAAACTGCTTGTTAACAGAAATATCTCACCCAACAATCACATGACAGGCTGTAAAAAGAAAAATATGCTTGTCTGTGCCTCTGCCTTTGTCTGTGAATTTGTTCATTTTACATGTTGTATTAGTTTTATTTTACAAATGTACTGTTTATAAGATTGGGGAAACCTGCAGTCAGCTGAGACTGAAGAAGTCACTTGGATGAGTGACGAAACGTTTCTCCCACAAAACGCTACGTCCAGATGAACAGAATCAACTTTTGGAGGTATTAGTTTTATTGTTACATTTTTGTCCAGTATCATCTCCCTGTGGACATATGGTCGTCATACAATATTGGTGATCAAATCTGTCACGGATACTTTCAAAATTGGGAAGTATTACCTCCTTCTGTTCTGTCTCGAGCTCTCACCAACATTGATCCATCACTGCTGTCTATTATTAACAGCTCATGAGGCAAGGTTGCATTCCATCCTATTTTAAACACACTGAGATAACTCCTTTACAAAAAACACTTAATCTTGATGACAGTTAATTTGGTAATTTTCTGCCTTTTTCAATTGTGAACCCCCCCCCCCAAACTGTAGAACGTCAGTTTAGGTCATTATTACGCAAACTACAGATTTTTAACCCTTTTCAGTCTGGTTTCAAAAGCAGCACTCCACTGATACTGGTCTATAGCAATCTTTTAATGGCTTCTGACACAGGGTCAAGGTCAAGGGCAAGTTTATTTATATAGCACATTTCCAAACAGTCCATGCTGCACAAAGTGCTTAACAATGTAAATAGTAAGAGGACATGTTCTTTAATCATTTTAGTCTATCGCAGTGCAGCCTTTGATAGATATTTTACTTACTAAAATTTTGGTATCTCTGACTCTACGTTACATTGGTTTTCTTACGATTTATCTGATAGGAGTTTCTCTGTCAGCGAGAAAGTTCATCTTTAACATCAACCTGTGGAACCTTCCACAAGGTTCAGTCCCGGGTCCACTATTATTTTCTTTCTACATGCTTTCCTTAGCTGCTATCATTCAATCTTTTGTTAACATTTCTTGTCAATTCTATGCCGATGACATTCACCTGTATAAGTCTTCTAAGACTGATCTCCCTAGTCATCTGTTTAACCTGAACTAGTAATTGGTTCTCTAGCAGTTACCTTGTTTTAACACTGAGACCATCATTACCGCCTCTTCTGAGCTATATCCTGAATCAGTCAGGCTCTTTCTTCTTTTTATTCATTTGCTAAGTCTAGCATTCAAAATCTTGGCTTAGCAATTGATTCTACTCTGGACCTAGAACCTATGTGTCTATGTTTCTTTCATTTTCTTTCAAGGCGCATTTCTAAATTGTGAATTATTCATGCATTTGTGTCATCGGGCTTAGACTACTGTCATGTCCTGTATAAACAAATTATCTCTATAACTCCAAGCTATACAAAATGCCGCAGCCATATTATTAACACATTCTAGCAAGCGAGCTCACATCACTCCCATTTTATGATTTTTTTATTGACTCCCAGTTGATTTTGAATTCTTTTTCAAATTCTTACATTCAGAGTGCTAAATGGCCAGGCTTCAGATTATTTATTATTATTTATTACAACTAAATACTATAGGGACAGAGTTTGTAGCACCAAGGCTTTGGACCAATCTACTATTGCAACTTTGACTCTGCAGACTCTTAAAAAGCAGTTAAAAAACGTTTTTGTGTAAACAGAATTTTATTGAGTGTACTGATTGTATTTTATTGTCTTTTTTTAAACTACCTGTTTATTTTACTGTGTCTAATTGTGTCTTTTTATCGGCATCACTTATTTTCTTATTTATTTTACTCTTTTCAGTTGTCACTGTGAAAGGGGCTTAATAGATACATTTACTTACTTACTAATAGTGAGTTTTTTAATTACTTAATAATTAATCATTTTTTAATGTCCTGTGTATCCATTCTTCGTGTGGCTCCTGGGAATATAACTAAATAAAATGAACTAAGTGTTGCATAGGATTTGGGATTAAAAGTGCACTTCAGATACAAATAAGTGACATAAGTGGAAACCGCGTAAGAGCCTTAACTTATAAACAATAGTAAACAAATAAATAACAATAATAATTAATCATAATACTGTATTCTGTATTTAAAATACTCCTTAACTATACATTATCAATAATATTGAACATAATGCATTCAATGTTACATTTTAATGTTACTAGCAGGCAATATTTTAATATAAAATGTAACTTGCTTTGACTGATATTATTCAGTTGGGTAGTTAATCTTTAATATTGTCCAGAATAAATTTTTGTAATTTAAAAGTCTGCCCAGGAAATACTTCAAATTAGATTCAGCTGGATGTCTTGCAAGCATAGCATTACTTCTTATAATGATGTTCATATCTACTGTCCCAAAGAACCTAAAAAGGAAATAAAATACAAATAATCACAGGCTGATGAAATATTTGTATGCATCTGTAGCTGCAAGGGAAAAAGTCAGGGCAATCCTTCAGTCTGAAATGCTATGGAGAAGAATTGTAAAGCTGGAATGGAAATACCTAAATATGAAAGTACACATACATCAAACTGGGATTCAGAACACAAAGTTACTTTTCTCCGCTGGAGACAAACAAACAGATACGAACTAAATCAGAACATGAGGCATGACGGATGAAGGTGCGCCGAAATAAGTGGGCCAGGTGCCACAGGAGAAACTCACTGACGCTTCCTTCACAAATTCAAGAGAGAGCGGCTCTTGTTTTGAAGTTTGAATTACTGAAAAAATTTAAGTAAAGGTGCTTTTATTAATAGATGAGTAGGAGAACACAGTGACTCCCCTCAGGAAGAGTGATTGTCCATTAATGGACCATAGAGCATTAATCAGCAGCATGAGGAAGCCCGACAAGTTCAGAGAGCTTTGTGAATAGTCTGATTATTTTTATAATTTCAATCTGTTACAGTAGCTAAGCAGTAACTAATCTTTTTGTGTTTCATGTAGCAGTGCATACCATTTCTACATTCAAAACAAAGTGCAGCTTATATGGGAATATTTTAGAAGCGTAATTTCTGTTTTAAAATGCAGAGATTAACAGAAGTAAAAACAGGAAGGTATTACAATGCTTTTGATGAAATTTAATCACTATTCGCACTTGTGTGATAGAATATGGTCTACTTAATTGCTTTTCCTCTTAGCAGAACAATGCAGCTTTGGGTTTTCTTCAGGTTTTCTTCTGCAAGGTACCCTTTTTTGTTTATCTGATATGAATGTGAAGCTATCCTGCATGTAATTAGCTTAGTTTAGCATAAATACCTGGAAACAGTGGAAATAGCTACTCTGTGTCTAAACCTAGATAAGGATGCCATCAGATACTTAAAATACCTTTTGATACCAAAAGTCTGAAAATGTAGCACCACTTTTTTATATACCAAGTAGGTTTGTTAAAAAAATATACTTGGATACTAATTGATACTAAAAGTAACTATTGGAATAGATTCTCATTTGCAAAAGTATTGATCCCATTAGTGCCATCTCGTCCAGCTGGCAGAGAGGTGCATACAGGGAGACATACAGCAGCTCACGAACAGCAGCGCAACAAACTTGGCAAACTATTTTAAAGACTGACAGCCCTGTCTTCATATGGATTTTCATGACAATTAAAGTATTAAACTGTTAACAAATTGTTAGCAATTTAACTATTACCAATTACCTTATAGCCACTTTGGCATAAAACATATAACACAATTATTTGTGTCTAAAAAGTGGAATGTTTCTCTTAAAATTCCAGATAAAGATTTTTTTAAAAGTCTACCAGCAACTAGACAGAAACAGTGGCATTCTACCTTACAAACTCTATTTGATCAGCAACAAAAACATGGAGACCAGTCACTGGAAGCACAAATGTATTCAGCATGGACCAGTATTGTTCTAAACGTCTATGGTATGAGCATTTTACTGGGCATCGGTATCAACTTTGAAATTTTAATATTTTGACCACCCTAAAACTGAAAACGTTTTATACCCTTTTATTTAGTTACTATATTATGTACACCATGCACTTATCTGTGCAGGGGGATTTATAGGTGTATATAAGCGATAAGCTTTGCTGGGGCAGCAAAGACACAGTAAGCAACAAACCAGCACAAACAAGAATGTTGGAAATTACCTGTTCACTGGAAATTTCTAGCTAATAAACTGATTGTCTTCGCTCTCTTTTATGCATCAAGTTTGATTTATGCTAGGGGAGGTATTAAGGTTTATTTGTGCTGCATTCATCAAGGTGCATAAGCGCTTTGGTTATTTGTATGAAAGAGACAAACTACTTGGTGAATGTGGGAATCCTAAAAAGGCTTTTAGAGTGATTTATGTGTATTTAAATGTAAGTATATTTGGGTACAAATATAGAAAAATGCTAAAAGAATCTATTATTCAATGACAAATATTCAGTTGCTCAGTCAAAAAATACATTTTTATGTCTAAGGTTAAAAATATATTGGTATTGATGGCTCCTCTCTTACCTAAATTTACATACAGATTTGTTTTGCATAAATGCCAAGTACTTGAGCAGAAGGATTTTTATGCACTTTGTAGGCAGGCAGATGCATTTGTCTCTTTTTTTGAAAAGCAATGCTAAATGTCAGTGATGCAACGCAAGGGAGATAGAAAAACATTTCCAGTTAACATAAATTGTAGTTTCAGGGCACACACATCAATTTCTGAGTAGTGACTCCACATGACCAGCAGCATAATCTCACTGTCTACTAACCTCATAGCCATTTTACTGGAGAAATTACCAACACAGAAAAAAAAAGGATACTGGGGCAAGTTTTGTCAATTCTGATGATAGATATAGAAAAGAAGTTAAAACCAACCATGATACAAGAAAAATCAAAAACATGGATGAAATGTTATGCAGCACAAAATGCACATGGTATTTAAATGGCAACCTCAGGGAGAATGATGAAAATGGTAACTATTTAGTCACCTGAAAAATAACATCATGATGACGCACAAATGCTTTGCAATCAATATGACATTGATTAATTCTTACAAAGCATGAAAGGCAGACCTGGGGTGGAAGTGGGTTGCAAAGCAGCTTGCAAATACTTAGTGGCTATGGTAAGAATAAAGCAACTGGGATAGAGTTCAAAAGGAGACATCGAAGCCATCAGCTGATGTGAGCTGCCGTTACACAGGCCTCACTAGCAGACTGCCATGGTCACCCACAGTTTGCAAGGAAGACAGCAATTGGTAGCTAGCTAACCACCAAGTAGTAGAAAAACGTTCAAAAAATGTGATGGAAACCGAAACAGAAACTGTTTGCCTTGACAGTAAAAGTTATGCCTTACCACTAAAACCAGAAAGTTTCAAAAGGGACAGCTTTTACTTTGAAGACGAACAGTCTCTTTTTCCAGTTTGGGTTGGACTCTTCACCATTTTAGAACAGCTTAGCCAGCAGTCAACGAGTGTTAGTAGACCAGTCAGTATCGTCCATACAAACTATGGGCAACCGTGGTAATCTCCTAGCAGCCAAAGCAATAGAAAAGAGGTTTTCGGTTCAGCACAGTATACATCTCTGCGACCAATCTCACCTAGTGACTCCAAGTAGCCACTTGCAGCCACTGACTAGCCAGTCAGGGAATGATAATTTTTCCCTAGCAACTAGTAGTTGCAATGTAACCACCAACTAGTCTATTGGCTTGTGTGATTGGAGCCTACGATCAGTTGTTATCAGCTCTGTTTACTTATTATGTAGCTGAATTATGTAAGCCTGTAATATAATATATTTTTTTATGTCTACTGCTAATTCTGACATTGGAAAGGTAAAGACCTGGCAGATTAGACAGACTTAAAATAGAAACCCTGTTAGACCACATTTCAAAACTGGAAGGTGATTAATGGGAAGAGATGTAATAGCTGTATTTTTCCTCCCTGTGGCCAATTGGCTGTTTTGTTAGAAAGAGATACCAGAATTAGAGGATATTCTATCTGGAGTCAGGCTTCCTCAGGGCCATGTCTGTTTCAATACGGCTGCCTTAAGGCCTGGTTCAAAGACTGAACAAAGATAAAAGCCTGGAGAGTGGGAAAGCACAGGAGGGGTGGGAAGTAGATGATGTTGTTTGTCATTGCTTGTTAAAAACAAACTGCTGAAGATCATTGAAGGTCCGGCGCTTTCAAAACTCAGACCTCAGGCCTTGAACAAAGCAAGTGAGGGAATGAGGCCCTCCTAATCAAAATGAGAGTCCTCTCACCCCCATCTTGTTTCCCTCTTGGGTGGTGACTGATGTTGCATGGGTCTGAAAATGCATCGTGCAGTCCATTTCAAGGCGTCCTCAGGGTATCTTGCCATCATGTTGTGGGTCAAAACAGCTCTTAAAACAACATCTTCATAAATTTAGGACATCATTGGAATGTCCCGGACACTTGAAAATGTTTTATCTTCAGGCATCCAGCCATTTGAGTTAAAAAAAAAAAAAAAGGTAGCGATGTCCAGTGGCTGCAGGAAAGAGCATTAATGAATGTCTGAACACCTCAGCTCAGCGCAGCAGCAGCCGTGTTAGAGGTATAAGGCTGAGAATATTGGAGGCAAAAATGATGTAAATTATGGAAAAGTGCTATTCAAAAGCAGCATCCAAAATCAATGGAAATGACTTTTAGGGGACATTATCTTGGTACGATTTCATATGTTGGTTAAAAGGCAATTTCCATTAGTGTGTGGTCAAAGTGGGAAGAAGAAAAACCCTGCCCTGTCAATCTACATCGGCCTGAGATTCATTGGATATTCGAGCCATGAAAATGTAAATGGGAATTTTCCCTTTTCATTAAATGGTTGTAATTAATTCCTTAAACAACAGAGGACTTCTTCCTCCACACATTAATTTCATTGGTCTTCAGAGGGATATCTTAGCCTTTCCAGAATTAGCACAATTAACCACTGCTGAATAACGATCACCGGGCCATTTGAGATTGCTTCTGGCTTTTTCCTCTCCATTTCAGCAACATTATATCTAAGTGCCCGACAATAGTGAGCCCATATTTGTTCAATATATGAATGCATGAATTATTGATGCTAGCTGCTATATCTGTTGCCACTTCCCATGGGTACTGTCACTTCTTCATAATATTAGATAATGAAAAGAGTGAAGAGAAAGATCTGCAATTTTTCTTTTAAAAGGCCCGTCTTCAGCTGTCTAAAATCTTTCTTAAAAGCACTGTCTATCTCCTCCGCTGGCTTCTTGTACTAACGAAGTAAAGGCAAAGGCTCTCATAAAAAATGAAAAAGCGTAGCGTTGAGATGGAAAAGAATATTTTTACTGTCACAATCTGCAAAATGTTGACAATCCAAGTAGGTTCATGCTGTTCTATAGTATTACGCAGCAAAATCCCTGATGTAGATTGTTTTTGTCATACTTCAAAGAAACACCGTCTTTAGCAGGATTTTGACATTGAAGGGGACGTGTGTGAATTTTAACAGGACTGGGAGAGGCTCTGTTTAGTTTGGGCTGAGTTTACAATAACACAATTTCAAAAGTAGCTGGTCTGCCCCACACTGCAGCTGACCCCATGGCCTGTTGATGCATTGAAAACTTCAGCTATGGCATGCCTGTAGCCACCGCTGAACATTAAACAATAAGGGTCCCAGGTGGGAGAACTGTCTCATCCATGACAAGACAAGCTCTATGTTACTCCGACCTCTTGTCTCTGAAAAACTTCTGAACTTCTGTGTAGAAGTGACTGAAGAAAGATACTTTCTCTTTATATATTCTTTTTTGTAGTGATCCAGACCTCTTGTACAAGAATTGAGCATTCAGATGATTAAATCATAAACACTATGCCGTGAAAGATGTATGTTTTCTCCCACTGGTTTTGAACTCCATATATTGAATCTTAAATATTAATATTTTGACTTTTAGACTGTTAGTTCTTTGGACTAAAAAGCTTACATTGATGGAGTGCTAATTTACCAGTAAATACTAGCTAACACTGCACACTGATTTCTGTACTCTGCTTTTTAAAAAGGTAATATTTCTGATTTGGCCACGACTATGTGGGTTTTATGGGCCCAGATATGACCAAACTTGGGCAAAAATATGGAGTCGCAAGTTATCCGCTAACACTAGCTACTTTGATTAGCAAGCTGTATTAATAAACTGTGCAGGTGCAATACAGGGGACAGATACTCTGGTATATGTGTATCTGTAAATGACTAGCAAAATGCTACAATTTAGCACAGTTGAAGCAAAGAGTTCTGGGATGGTCTCTACCACACATTAAGCCATCATATTAATGAGAAAATCCATTAAAAATGATCAGAAAGAACCTGACATTGTACACACATTGGAGAGCTCCAGTTTAAAGATACCAGTCACCTGGCTTTGTCAGATAAATGTCAATCAATGTGGCCACACCTCTAACCCAGTTGTTATGAGTAGACCAAAAGCTCTTTTTAACATGATTTATTAATACTCTAATTTTTTTTTATTTTTTTTTTTTGAGCAGCATTTCAATCTATGCATGTCGTTGTCGACATAAACATAAATTCATCAATTGCACATGATGCCACTTTCTGTATAATACTCTCAATGCTTGTTTGTTTTAATTTGGGTTTATATAGGATCCAACTACAAGTAAAGAGAATAGACTTTATAAAAATTGTGCAGAGACTATCATTTTAAAACCCCGTCTTTGGGATTTGGGGATCTATCAAAAGCAACATACAAGTAAAATACTACAATTTACTCACTAAAACTGTCTTCTTAAGCTTTTGCATTAGCAGAGATGAAGCCAGCAAGCAGCCAATCACTCAACACTGTCACATCCCTAAATAGGTGAGGTTAATAACAATTTACAAGATATACAGTTGTCACCAAGGGTCAAATTTGCCGCAAGAGCTGGGCTTTATTTTTTTATGTCATGCTGTAAACATTATGGGTTAACTTAGTTACTGCTGAAGGTAGCCAAGTGGCCATTTAAGGAATTGCAGTGGCTAGTTCTTCTCTTCAAAAGGACAGCACTTTTCTAATAGCCTGTCAGGGCAGCTGTATTTCTGTTTTATAAGAGGTTCTAAATGGGTTTGTAGATTTATAGTCCTCAGTCCTTCCTTATAACTGCTAATTCAATACTGAGAGATCAGCTGAAGGAACTGAACAGGATTTATTGAAATACAGAGATTGAGTAATAAACTATTTGGCAGAGCGGAGTCCAACAACGGTAGGAAGTAGGACAGGTGCCCCGGGAGTCTAAACACTGGTGGTGGCAGAGATGAAACAAGTGGAGATTTGGATGAGGATCTCTATCTGGAATGGATGAGGTGGAGACAAGGTGGAGTCTTATCTCAGACAGACAGAAGAAGCACTGAGATTTAAAGCACACGGGACACAGGCTGATTGGCTCACTGAAGACGGGCAAGAAAATGATTGGACCAGAGTGATGATGACGGAATTAAAGTTGACAGCATGGGGAAGTGCGAATGATGTAAAGAATAGAGTAGCAGCCCAGACACCCAGGCATGCAGGCGGATGAGTGAATACAGTTCTTCCTTAAAGAACTTACACATGAGCTTCATTAACACTTGTGTGAGTAAAACATCAGAAACAACAGGTTTAGGTAGCAGCTTTGGTGTGTCAATTATAATAACAGAGAAATCTCACAGATGCACGGCTCATCATGAACCTTGGGAATTCATCTTGAGGAAATGAGTAATAAAAGTATAGAACAAAGCTGAACGCACCCCTGTGCAATGTGACTGAAATGATCTAAAAATTTCTTATCATCACATAATCGTGTTATTTAAAGGGTATTTGATCAAATTAAAACAAAAGCTAAATTAGTCATGTTTTTTAACATTTAAATCCATGATGATGAGTTGTGCCTGTTATTCCTGTGGCATCAGTCGAAGACAATTCAACAGCCACTGCTGAGAGAGCAAATTCCCACATGTGTGGTTTGAGGGATCTGAATGGTGTGGGCATGAGTGGGATCAGATGAGTAACTGTGAAAGGTTAACACCTGCATGAATAAGACAGGATGTTTCAATCTACATATTGCAGCTCTGAATGCCAATCAGCGAGCGCATGTGGACTCCAGTGCCCTACCTGAACTAAATCCTTGCTTAATTTGCAATTTCTTAATGCACTTTATTCCGATTATACCTTTTTTTTCTCGCTCTCTTGTTTTTACATTTGAATGATTTGTGGTTCAGCTTGATTGGCTCTTGTGGGACTTATTGAAAGTACAGTTTATCTGCTGTCAAGCGATGCTGATGTTGAACTCAAAGCAACCTTTAATTATTTTTTACTTTGCCAAGCCCAAGTCATCAGTTTCATTCGTCTTGGTTTCAGTGGATGGGTTCCAGGACCTTACGTGCCTTTTTTTTTTTTTTGCTTCTATAGTTGCGGACGACGAGACATCGCATTACGCCACTTCAGGCACATAAGTGAAGTTTCACCCATCTCATACTTCAAAGATAAATACCAAGCTTTGACATCAGCCATCAGAATAAAAGAGCAGGGGCATCTTTCTAGACTCATCACTTTACACCAATATTCATGTGGGGAGAAATCCATCTTAGACGAACCAATTCCTCCACCGACAGCTGCCTCCGTAGACCATAATGCAACACAGCAAGAGCAAATTTATTTATTTTTTTACTGTCATCTGTTCTGAGAAAAATAGCCATCTTTGACAGCTTTTCTTGTAATTTGAAGAACCTGGGGCAGCTCAAAGCAGCATCACCGTCTTATCTACTTGATGCTTTTGAAATCTGTCATTCCCTCCACCTCTACAACAGGTTATTGCTCATTCAGGGCTTGGGAAAGGATAAAGTTCAAGTGAGTTTGGGGCAATACTGACTGTAATATGCTTGATAGAGGCAAACTGGTGTCAAGGAGCAGGTCTGTGAAGCATCTGAGTTGGGAAAGTACAAGGCACTTAAAGGCTTTCATTGTGGCTGAAGTCAACGCTGTTAGCGCAAACAGCCTCATCACCGGGTGGATTTTGTGGGTGTGAGGCGAGAAGAAGAGGTCAAGTACATAAAAAGCATCTGCTCGCATGTAAATCGAACAGCATCGTCAGTTTGGTTAACTCTTATCAGCATTCCCGCCGTAGTTTCAACAGCAGCTACTAATTTGAATATATTTATGAGATTTCAAATGAAGAGATCCAGCTTTATAAAAATGTGCCCACACGTTTCTTCAGAATCCTAATTTATTATAATCATGCCTAAAATCTCCTCAATGACTCCCTCCACTTATCTACAAATGCCTGTGAATTTGCAGCGCTTATGTCATTATGCTGTTATAAAGTGGAACATCAGTTCAAAATATCTAGACATAAAAAGGAAAAGAGCTCTCAGTCTCATTTTACCCGGCTTCTATAGATCTACTCCTGCAATCCTTTTTCATTTTTCCCCAAGGAACCTGGATCTTGATAGACTCAGACAACCGTATCAAGCCACCGAATGACACAGTCTTTATTACATGCATGGCGACTCGGGGGAGGCGTCCATGGAGAGGATATGATGAGTTAATGGCAAGAAACTATGTTTGATATGGGATGGCAGTTGTTGTTCAGTGTACCTCCATCACACTGTGAGTCTAGCAGCAACTGTTTGATCATCAGAGACTTGACCACCCAGGAGGCTGGTGCTTTAAATGTCCGCCCACAGTCAGTTGGTAGAGAACATGGAGTCAACTAGCTGGACATCCGGATACCACGAGGTCACCGACTAGATGAGGCTGAACACCAAAACACAATGCAAGCCAATTAGCAAAGAGGTAATAACAGAATAACATTTAAACACATTCATGGGAACACATTTAGAACAGCTGTGATAAAGTTGTAGACTATTTAACTACTAACAAAAGCTCACAGTGTAGGCAATTAAATGATAAAGAGGGTTATTAGTGGACATTAGTTTTTGATGTATGTGCTTCAGCTTCTTTAATGACAGAAAGGTGTTGTATAAAGGTGTCCATCTACATAAAGAAGTTAAATTTGAGACTTTTTAAGACATTTTTAAGACCTCTTTAAATGAAACTAAAGACAATCGATTAAAAGTTATGAAAATACACATTAAAAGTGAAATATACTCTTTGCATGTAAACACATTGATATCATGTTTATATAACTGGTAAGGTGAAGCAAGTTGGGTTGAGTTTAAAAATAATGTTCAAATCTTGTGAAGACAGTTGGCCTCCTGAAAGCAGTGGTTGTTGTATCAACCTAACCTTTCCTTTTTTCAGGTCCTAATACAGAGCTCCTCCCACCTTATAACAGGAAATGACATGACCTTCTTGGGAATCTATGCAAGTTGGTTTTGGCTCTCTTTGTTTGTTTTCACAGAAGGCTGGTGCCAACTTTGTTTTAATTTGCTTTTTTTAATTGTGCAGCTATCCCTTGTTTAATAAGCATTGTGTTTTTTAGATTTTTGTTATGTTTGGTTTATTCCTTATTTAGTTGCTGTATATACATTTTGCTGTAACAGGATGGAAACCCATTAAGGGTGTACACCGCCTCTCTCCCTGTGGTAGCTGGGAGAGCCTCCAGCCGCCCACCACCTAAACCTTAAATTGGAAAAGTGGAAGAGGATGGATGGATTAACATCTTGACTCAGATAAATTGTTACTATGTGGATCTCCTTTCTTGTTACATGTTCTTAAAATACAATTTCCACTGACAGGATTTAGCAAATATTTATACTAAGGCTTGCTGATATTAAACCTCCTTCTTTCCATCTACATGTGGCTAACAGAGTCCTGGTTTTTATCGTCAGTTTCCCATGGAGTATTGCAAGCCCTACAATGACACTCAGGCATATGCATAAGGGAATTTCTTTTCTTTTTTTTTTACACAACCTCCAAGTAATGGTTGGCTAATGTATTTTAGCTTACTACTGTCACTCTGATATAGCTTTCCTTCCGGTATAGCCATCTAAATTGTGGCAGCTTGTTCCAAAAATAACGTGACCTTAATGCGTTGTAGATTTTAAAAAAGGAATTAAGAAGGTCTCTCTCCCTGTCTATATATATATATATACACACACATATATATATATGTGTGTGTATACATAGATAGATAGATAGATAGATAGATAGATAGATAGATAGATAGATAGATAGATAGATAGATAGATAGATAGATAATAGATTACTGATTACTGATTCGTTTGTTTACTTATTTAATTTTTATATGATTTTTTTTTTTTTACTTACCTGGCTAAACAAGTATGAACAGTTGTTCATGCTGAATATACTGAATATCTGGTACTCAGTTTGTAAACAACATATCATGAAGTCAAAACAAAGCACTAAAATGCAGTGACTTCACGGCACCTGTGTTACTCTATTTATTATTGTTTACTATTGAAAGCAATTGTGTGGGTGAAGTTGTCATAGTGAGAGAAAAGCAACCTCTGTTAGTCTATGTCTGACTTTAGTCCTCCCCAAAGTTTGTAGATCAACTGAGGCTGATGCTTTTTTTGACGTTATTATTTTTAGTAGTAGAAGTAGTATTAGTGGTATTGTCCTTGTTCTATATGGATATAGGCACACACATCTATGGTTGATATATGACTGCATATTGTAAAGAAAATGCACAAAATAAATGCTGTATTTATTTTTTTAAGTCAGTATATTGAAAGCCATTTTGCTACCTCTTTCGCACAAAACAGGACAATCACTTCGATTTTTGGTGACATTACTGCAGCACTTTCTTGTTGTCAGTGTTTTTAATGTCTGTCATCATGATGTCTTCATTGTTGTGGTTATAGTTGTCTGACAGTCTCCACGAGACACAAACCTTCTGAAATGAGAATAAACTATAAACAATATTTAAGGCTGAAAATTCATTGTTGACCTCAGAAACAATATTTTTCTAAACAATCACACAAGGAATACCTCCCAACTACCTGCTACCTAATTATCTTACCCATTCACTTCTAAACATTCTAAGCATTGTCTATATGTTTTTTCTTTAACTTGGAAGAGCAGTTTGCGGTCAGACAAAGGAACTTGCTTGGGGCCCCATGCTAGGAGGGTTCCTCTGAAGGCTGGAAGACTTGAAACTAAAGCAGGGGCAATGTGCAATATTTGCATTGACAGTCAGAGCAACCTGATATCACGGCAAAGAGTGTAATAGACATGCCGGTCCACCGTGTAAATTTCAGGCTCGGGAGAGGCAAAGCGTGAAATGGACACAGTGTACCAGCATGTCTATTACACATTTTACTTAGATACTGGGTTGGCAAGATTGACCTGACCTCCCTAAAGGCGCTATACCTGACTCCACTGCAAGTGGTATTAATGACTTAAATATCAAAATTCATGCCAGTCAATGAAAATAAAGAGGAGCTGTCCTTAATGAAAAAAAGGAGTGACGAGAAATAAAACAATACAGCAGAGCAGTACAGATTAGATACAATGCTATATAGCTAGATCCTGCTAGTCGCTAGTGCAACTCCGACCTACACTATATCATTCCCTTTGCTTCCTTTGGCATTTAACATTAGTTAACTTAGCTACCAGAGCAGCCTGTAGCGTCCCTGCTGGCTGTCATTTGATCGAGTTGAGTGTGGCTAGCTGACAGTCAGAGACATGGCACCTGCAAAATTATTGTTAGCCTAGCTAGCAAGCTGATAGAACTTAAAAGCCAGCATTAACACCGTTTCATCAGTCAGTTTGGTAATCTACCAAAACTATTACCAAAATAAACGTGATATCTGCCATTTTTAGAGAAGTTTTTTATGCATTGTTTCGCAGGACACTAGTCATGGGCAAATCTTCGATGATAGTTTTTTTGTAGCTTACTGATGAAAGCTGTCTGACAGAGCTAACTGTCAAGCTGTGAATGCTAAGTTATGAAAGTTTGATGTGAAGAAATCTGGACATGCACTCTAATATACAAAGGTGAGTGCTATAAGTTATTGTTACAGTGCTGTATGTAGAGTCTATATTTTTCATATTGGAAAATATAATAAAATATTGGTAGCATAGGCTTGATGATTTAATAATATTGAACAATGTATGTTTTCATTATGCAAACCTAAGTAGGCAGTGCAGGCTCCAGCACAGAAGTTTAATCCTTTGTATTTTCAAATGAAAAGGAAACAGCACCATCTTTTCTTCTAAGATGGCGCCGGTGAGGATGGCTGCCTTTGCTCTGTGTCCTCCTCAAATTTGCGTTTTTCTTATATTCGCTGTGTTATTTCTTAGTTTCTTTGCAACCTGTAATGCTTTAATCACCTATGACAGACAAACTCTCCTGGAAATTCGTCAAAATTCGCAATCGGGACCTTCACGAACCAACTTTTTTGTGAATGGTGGTGACTCACCTTGGCTACCTGGGCAGAAGAAACGCCGGAGAAAAAGAGAAAAAAAGCAGGCATTCTGGTCAGGCTGAGAAACAGACAACATCACACCCCACTTCCCAGCACTCTTCTAGCGTCTAACGCCCAGTCTCTGGAAAACAAGCTGGATGAACTAAAGGTCAGGATAACTTTCCAAAGGGACATTAAGGACTGCAACGTCTTTGTTTTCACAGAGACATGGCTGGACCCTTCTGTCCCTGATGCAGCCATTGTCCCTGAGGAACTCTCCATTCACCGCCGGGATAGAACAATGGACTCGGGTAAATGTAGAGGAGGTGGCGTGTGTCTAATCACCAACAAACGGTGGTGTACTGATGTACAGACAGTTTCGTCTGGGTGCTCTCCTGATCTTAAACACCTTATGATCAGATGCTGACCTTTTTATCTGCCCAGGGAGTTTACAGTGGTATTCTGTACGCTGAAACCACACGGGCACTGGGCGAACTGTTTGATATTATCGACCGGCAGGAAACGTTACACCCGGAGGCTGCTTTTATCGTGGCTGGCAACTTTAATAAAGCCAACATGAACATGAAGAAAGTTTTGCCGAAGTTTTACCAGCACAAAAACTTTCCAATGCGTGGTGAGAACATCTTGGACCATGTTTACACTCCGTACGCACATGCCTACAAAGCCCGCCCCCGACCAGCCTTCGGCGAATCAGATCACTTCTCAGTTCTGCTGCTGCCAGCCTATAGGCAGAAGCTGAAAAGCGAGCAGCACCCTGCGTCACTGCTTCAGCATCACAGACTGGGAAGTCTTCCAGACTGCCGCTGACAACAACATCAACAATTACGCTGAGTACGTAACAGACTTTATTCACAAATGCATCAATGACGTCGTACCATGGGCTATTGTACGAACTTACCCCAACGAGAAGCCATGGGTTAATGGAGAGGTCCGCGCAGACTGCAGCCTTTAAATCTCGGTATGCACTCAGAAAAGCATTAAAGACAGCCAAGGGACAGTACAAAGAAAAGGTGGAACTCTGCTACAGCAACACCAACACCAGGAACATGTGGAGTGGTTTGAAGACCATCACAGACTACAAGGGAAACAGCGGCAGAGTGAGGGATGTAACTGCTTCTCTATCTGATGAGCTTAACACCTTCTATGCACGCTTTGATAAACATCTATCTCAGGAGCTTTTGCTGGAAGAGGACAGCTGCCCTCTTCAGATATCTCAGGCAGTCGTGTGTAAATACTTCAGGAAAGTAAACACTCGGAAAGCTCCTGGACCAGACAACATTCCAGGTCGTGTTTTCAAAGCATGTGCCCACGAGCTGGCAGATGTCTTCACAGACATTTTTAACCTTTCCCTGCTCCAGTCTGCTGTCCCAAAATGTTTTAAGAGGACCACCATCATCCCTGTCCCTAAGAAAACTAATGTGAGCTGCCTAAATGACTATCGCCCAGTAGCACTCACCTCCATTGCCATGAAGTGCTTTGAGCGCATAGTCAAAGCTCATATCACATCCTTACTCCCTGCTTCACTTGATCCGCTCCAGTTTGCCTACAGGCCCAACAGATCTACAGACGATGCAATAGCAGTTGCACTTCACACTGCCCTCTCTCACCTGGACCAGAAAAAAAAACATATGTGCAGATGCTGTTCATAGACTATAGCTCCGCCTTCAACACTATCATACCATCCAGACTCGTTATGAAACTCCGTGGCCTGAACATCAACTCCTCCCTGTGCAG
>VUQG01030322.1:0-29448 GCA_015106755.1 Etia nguti | reverse complement strand
ACAAAAAAAAATATAAATATAAAAAAAAAAAAAAGCTTTTTTTTTTTTTTTTTTTAAATCCTTACTTATGATTGAGCCCTTGTTAGAACAAGGGTGGTAAGCACACCTCTCGGTGAATGATTTATCGGTTTTGGTCTTTCATATCACACTGAAAGAGATTATGTGCTGCAGAAATATCTTTTTAATTCAGCAGCAACTCACGAGCCCTCATTTGTCTCTACACGAATGGAGAAACCCTTTCAGTAGTGTGTGAATCTTGTCGGGAAATGATTTCTAAGCAGTGGGATGAACTCCAAACGCACACATGAACACAGGAGGGAAAATTCACATCCTCTGTAGCCTACTTCTTGGTGATAAGTCTTCTATTTTGGGCGGTTGTTAAGACAGGTAGTTTCACCTGGGAATTACCAGAAAGCCACAGAGTGGTGATAAATCACAGCCGTAGTGATGTGCTCAGCAAATGAAGCACAGAGGGAGAGCGGGTGAAATTAGCAGTGGAATGAGTCTCCTCCAGCCTCCAGAAGCTAAAAACAAAGGCGACATGTAAAGCAGCTCTCGAGGAAAGCGGCAAACTGGGCACAGACCGCAGTGAGATGAAAATAGTGACAAACTGTTCACGTCGCAGGATGGTTACCCATCCTCTCCCCTTGTGATTTTTAAAAACAAGGCCTGCACTGCAGCTCTTGTTAACAGTAAACAGTCCTGGTTGCCTGGCAGGAAAAATACCCCAGCGTTCATCAGTCAGAGGCAAATATCTGAGACGGCAACAGTGAAAAAGAGAGGCTCATCAATATTTCAGCACACGCGATAACAAAAAGGAGGCCACTGCCTTTATGCTGACATTTCTGTGTCATTATTCACAACGAGATCTCTGTTCATTAATGCTTTAGGGTATGTATGCAAGAGGGCTGACAGGCAGGGACAAAAAACCCACAGAGAAGCTTCTGGTTCACAGTCTTGTTACACAAGATGCAAAACTACTCATGCAGAAATAAAATAAACAGGGTAAAGGGCTTTCTAAAGCACAGAAAGTGCCACAAGTGCTTCACTGCAGACATGAAGGATATAAGCAAGAAGAAGAAGTACGTATTAATCCACCGCTGAAAGAAGTCCTCAGCTAACACACCATGTCTGAGTCAAATTTGATAAAAAATGAAGTGAGCTGCTGCTTGAGGAGTCTAAAAAAATTAAAATAATATGTAATAGTTTCACCATTTTTGGGAAGCCAAGTACTTTAAGAAGTTACTTTCCTTGGTGGGTAATGGTAATGTTACAGATTACTTTACAGTGGATGTCATCTGAATATAACCATGTACACACCGGTCGCATGGCAGCCAGTTTCACTTATTTCAGCCTTCTCCTTTTATTCTTTACTTTCCTCATTGGCTCTGTCTGCCAATCTCTTCCAGGTAATCAGTGGGCGGAGCTGACCTCATTAAGGATGCCCCACACCTGAGCCGTTTGGGCGTAGTGTAGTGTAGCTCTGCCAGAAGCTCTTCCACAGGTTGACTGACCGACAGACCTTTTGGTTTCTGTTATTGTTTTACATGGATGCTCTCACTCATACACTGCATACTTACTGACTTGCTGGTAGGCTGTTATTTGGTTTCCTTACTTTATTTAATGAAAATAAAACACTAAACATCTTCCTAAGAGTATGTGTGGCCTCCTCTATGTCGGTGACTAATGAATAACTTTATTAAAACCCAATACTGAAATTGCACAAGGACAATTTAAAAGTAAAAACGTTACCCTGTCCTGTTTTTCTACACAATAATGATCTTCAGTGCACTATAACGAACCACAGCTGTCTGTACTGTTAGCAGGGTGAGAGGATTTACCAGTGTTGAGAAAAAAGAGACATATTTACATCACATTTAAAAAAGATCGTACATAAAAGATGGATGTAGTCACCTTGACGTCGCCCACCGGTTAGTGAAGTCTCATTATGAGTCCTTGAGCTGAGCGTCTCGCTGCTACTAACTTGATGTTTTGAAACTGAAAAAAAAAAAAGTTTAAAACTGATACAAAAATGAGCCAATCTCCACAGACAAGCAGAAAAATGCCCAACTTTATGGCAGGAATGACCAAGTCAAGTTTATTTATTTATATAGCACATTTTAGACATCCTCAATTGACCAAAGTGCTGTACAAGTTATACAAAATATACACTATATAAAAGAGTCACTAAAACATCAATAAATATAAACTAAAAAAATCAAATAAAACAAGTAAATAAGGCTGTGATTGCATAATAAAAGCCAGGGTATTGTGAGAACATTAACACATTAACCATGTGTACAGCCGAGTTATTCATGTCATGTAATTACACTATAAACAATAAATGCTTCGTAACTACAAATGAGATCACAGGTCTTGTGCTGCTGGTTAGTACAAAAGTACGGGTTGAGAAAATTCAGCCTGCTACAGTTGAAATGTTTTAATCAGAGGAATGTGCTCCCTCCTCCTGCTTTGGCTAATGTTATTGCAGCATCCTTGCATATCAGCTGAAAAAGAATAATCCAAATGCAAATGTAGTTTTGAAGGCTGTGTGCTTGACTTTACATAACATGAGACACGAGGAGTAGATTAGGTTCGAATCTGGCCTAGAACGAGGCTCTTTCCACTCAATGATCCTTTCTGATTGATCGGGATCTGATTCTGTGTTTCATTCAGAATTACTTTAGTCGGCTGCCACAGGAAAGTGCCGTGCGTTTAATTAATGTGCAGTGATTTAGCGTTGAGCACAGTGAAAAAAACAAAAAAACATCATAAATTAGCAAGCTTACAGCTCAGCGGGCCAGATGGTGTCATTAGATGAGGGACACATTTTAATTTGATCAACCAGATGTCCTCATATTCTCCATGTTTATTTGTGGTAAAGAGACCTTGACAAAATAATGTCAGACGTCATTTTTCTTTACTGACAGATGGCGCAGCCAGGAAAGTCCTTCAGCAGCCGCACAATTCTTTCAGGGACACTTTCGAGAAGACTCTCCTGTGATTTCACTTCATGATCTCAGGATATTTTAAACTGATTGTAGACCTGGAACACAACTCTGATGTACTTTTTAAATTGATTAATGCCTCCCCAAAAATGCTAACACAACAAGTTGTCAATCAAAAGGTAGCCATGCTCCTAAGCAAACCCAGGAACAACTTGCTTTTTAAAATAATATTTGAAACCAGAAGTTCTGATATCTGGAGGGTTCTTGGAGTAGAGCTGCTACTCCTGCATGTCAAAAGGAGCCAGAAGAAGTGGTTTGGGCATCTGGTTCGGAGGCCACCTAGGGATTTTCTGGGTACACCCAAAAGGGAAGAGACCCTTGGGTAGACCCAGAAAGACAAAAGTTATGTCTATGCCTAAGTTAGTTAGTTAGCTGCCAATGTTTGCAGCTTGGATGGCAAGCTAATGCTAATTATTGCTAAATAAAAAAAATAATAAAATACATTTCACTCACCAAAACAGGCACAAGCTTTTTGAAACAGCAAGCTGCATTATTTGTTAAATATTTGCATTAATATGTTCAAAAAGGCACCAACAGCACAAATATGGTCAAGAGGTCCAGTTTGAGTTCAGCCTGCTCCTAGGTTTAAGTCACTTAAAAAAAAATACAGTTGTTCGGAAGGGAAACTTACCAAGCCTGTGACGGCCTGAAAGTTGAACTGCAGCATTTATTCAGGAGGAGCCTTGTTGAAAGGAAGCACCCCCTGCTGGCTGCCAGCAAGAATGCAGGTTTAAAGCACTTTCTCTTGGCCTTCAATTTTCAGACCCAGAGGCTATGTCCAAATTAACTATTACGTTTTATTTGTTTCTGACTGACTTTTTAAACTAACTGTTAAAAAAGATACATATAAAATATAACCAAGCTTTGATGGTGTGACAATGTCATGGTAATGTATGCTTACATATATATGCACAAAATTTTGAGGCTGGAGGGTTATAATCTTAATCTTAAATTAATCTCAAGACTTTTAAGATTATGATTATTGCAAACAAAAGGCTGAAGATGGTAACGCTGGTCTCTAACGTTTTATCGACCCATCCATCCACCACTCCTCCTCCCCACTCTGATTTGTGGCGCTATAATGAGAGCTCTCAGAGGATGATGTTGCTCAAACATAAATACATTTTTTTTGGGCCTTTTCTGCTGATGGTGCCAATTGAGATCAATTAGCAGTAAAACTATTACCAAGTTACAGCCTTTATATCACTAATATGTTCCAAGTTTGTTTGTTTTTATCATTGTAAAATGAGAAGAACTTGGATTTGCTTTGGTCGTGTCTCCGCATTTGACCGAAACACTGACGTCCTTTTTGAGAGTGAACCCGTTAGCTAAAAGCTTGACATTATTTAAAGTGAAAACTGTGTTAAGCTGACAGTAGATTTCTTTTTTTTTGTGGAGCAAATAGAACAGAAAGTGAACTGAACTGATTCACAACTCATCCAGGATTAGACCCTGACCGTGTCTAAGCCTCAGAGAAGTCCTAAACTGATGTAGAAACAAACAGAATTTCATTCTTTTAAGGACAAATGAAACTTTATTAGTGGTAGATCAAAAACAGGATGTTTATTTTCACCCCATACAGACAGTAATCCTATTTTGAGAACCCACACAACTCCAAACTGATCTTGGGCCAATGAAACTGCTTTCAGATGCAGTTACTCCCGAGTCATGCTGCATCTCACTTTGATTTCATAAAAGACAGAATATTTTACCACGGCTCTGTAAATCCAAAATCTGTAAATGTGACTGCAAACCTGCAAGTTGTATTCTTTATTCTGCTTTTTATTGTTTCACTGATCCTTATTTTATCTAAAGCGCCCCTCTCTCTAACTCTCTGAGCAACTTTATGCTTTTACTTCACTATATTAATAAATGTTTTAATGATATTTGCAAACAAACTATATGCTTACTTTCCATTTCCTTTAACCATGATACCAGTGAAAAAGAGCATTTAAGAGCCCCAAAGAGTGCAACGTGCTTTCAGAAAGCTAAGAGAAACCAATAGATCTCAAGATTTAAAGAGAGATATCAATTTAGTATTTTTTCACTTTTCAAAAATTATTCTGGGTAATTAATCAGACTGCAGTTCTAAATCTGGTGCATTACAAAAACGTTTTTGCATATATTCTATATCCTAGAAAGAAAGATGGATTTACTTACAGTATATTTCTTGTAGAAAAAGAGACGCTCCTGTGTTACAGCATAAAGAGCCACAATAATACTGTAAAATAAAGTGGCTCAATATAGAAAATGATTGTAACTATCTAAATAATCTAAAAGTAAAGCAAAATGTCTCATTGGATAAAAACATGCTGTAAATATAATGGCAATAATGAGTCCAAAAATAAACAAAAGATCAATAAAACAAAAATACTTACTGATCTGTTTGTTGGCTCTGTAAAATAAACCAAAATTGCTCTTTGTGTTTGGTATATGCAGTGGTGTAAGGGTAGCAAACAGTGCAGGGTATTTAAAATAAAATAATTCGTAGATGTGAGAAGATCTGAGAAGTTTCTCTTTGACATTTGAAGTTTTTGCAGGAGTCATGAAAGTTTTCTGTAAGTGTCCTTGTAGTCATTTTCTAAGCTGTAAGCCAGTTCAAAGTTCTCTTGAGATAATTAAAAATAAATAAATTACAAGATAATTTGTTTGAGCAAGTTATTCTCTTGCATGCCAAATCTTTGGCATCAGAGAAAAAAAAACAACACTTCAGATATATTTGAAGTGAATTCTTCTATTCTTACTCAATTAGGATTCTAAATGCAGTAAAGGGCGTGAGTACCATCGCTTCCTCTGGCAGTGCATTAACTGGGAAGTGGAGATCTGGACTTCAGTGAAGTTTAGAGACTCTGAAATTCAAGATGAAAACTCTTAAATATGGACAAACTGCACATGAGCACAAATTAAACAGAACGACTTTTATCAATACTTGGAAACTAAACCGCTTCCTTCCTTAGAATAAGAGCTTCTGTTAAAATTGTGAAGTACATGCTGCTGCTCGTAAAGACATGAAAACAGTCACGAGTTCCCTGTCTCTGCTGTTTGAGGACTTATGCTGCCACCTAGTGGCCAAGACCAGAAACATGAAGAACATGAGCGCCACAGCAGCAGCCACAGCAGGGTGAAAAGTATCTCTATCCTCTAATACTCACCTCTAACACAAACACATCACACAGCTTAGGCAAGTTTGGCTCGTTTGCATGTTCAAAAAACTTTTTCACTCAGCACTCAGTGTAAGATGAGATAGTGGGCGTGATAGCAGAAAAATGTTGAGGTGGACGGCTCTGTGGTGATGGATGGGGTTTTTTTCGCACATGCAAATTTGCACGTTGAAGTGTTTGCTGTTCAGGAAGTTGTCTCATACAGAAACGACCTACTGCCCTACTTAGTCTCTTTCTGCTGTACCTGCACGATGGTAGTCGTTGTTTTGCTGCATTTCAGCAAATACACTTACTGTCAGATGTGAGAGTACTCTGATTTTCTGTTTTCATACAGTAACATGTCTTCCTTGGTACAGCCTTTGTTTGTCTGTGTTTACTCAATGTTTAGATGACATAACAGCTGGTGTATGCAGCAGACAGAAAGTCACAGCTGGCAGCTGGGACAGAACAAAACACAGTTCAGGCCTAGTAACAGACCAGTCTGTGTGTGAAATGAGCTTTTATTCATCGAAAATGTCTCACAAACCTCAGTCTGTGTCACCAGCAGTGTGTAAACGTAGAACAGAACTAAAGGATTAAAGGAAGTTTTGATATCACTGGCCCACAGCCAAAATGCTTTCAGAATAAATGTTATCAAACTTTAGAAATTATGGGTCACTGAAACCAGAAATGACGCTTAAAACGGTTGATGGTTTGTTGGCTGGTTTTCATGACGTGTCAGTCGGTCAGTCCTAAGATTAAAGTTCCTAACTGAAACAAGAAATTACTGAAATATTTTTAGTAGGTGCCCATTTTTTTTCGATGGCCAGTCTCTCAAAACTATCAATCACTTGAACTTTTGAGCTCTACTCTGACCTGGGCTTTTCTTTTAGCAGGAAACCTGTAATCCTACAAGGTAAAGTTAGACATTTAAAAAAACCATATTAAAAAATACTTTTTAATGTACACACAGCAATTAATGTACACTGCTCAAAACAATTAAAATAACACTTTTTAAACAGAGTATATATCAAGACATTTAAATTTCTGGGACATTGATCTGGTCCGTTAAGTAGTACAGGAAGTTAATCAGTTTCAGTTGCTTTGGTGTTAATGGAATTAACAGCAGGTTCAGTGGAGGGGCAACAATGAGACAATCCCCGACACAGGAATGGTTTCGGGGGTTGTTTCTGGTGGCAGCTGCTGACATTTTTCCCTGCTCATCTTTTTTGACTCTTTTTCAGTAGTTTTGCATTTTGCTGTTGAGACCTGGACCCTACAGAGGGTGCACAGGTAGCTCACGATGGTACATCAACACATGCCATTACCAGAAAGTTTGCTGTGTGTCCCAGCACAGGCTCAAGAGCATGCAGGAGATTCCAGGAGACAGTCAGTTAATGTAAGAAAGCTGGACAGGGCCGTAGAAGGTCCTTAACCCATTAGCAGGACTGGTATCTGCTCCTTCATGCAAGCAGGAACAGGATGAGCACTGCCAGAGTTACAAAAATGACCGATGTCAGAAATAGACTTTGTGAAAGTGGCCTGAGAACTGAATGTTCTTTAGTGGGACCTGTGCTTACTTCCTGGCTCTATGGAGCCAGATTGGCATTTACCATAGCATAACAGAATTGGCAAATCCACCACTGGCACCCTGTACTTTTCACAAATGAGAGCAGGTTGACCCTGACCACATGCGACAGACGTGAAAAGTTCAGAAGAGGGTGGGGAGAACATTATGTTCCCTGTGACATCATTTAACATGATAAGAGAGATAGCCTTTATTAGTCTAACCTGGATTCAGGTTAGGCAAGCGTTACAGGCCAATCACCACCGATTTCAAAGCGTTACCACAAATGTCAAACGGAAGTGGGCCAATGACCGTCTGGGGGAACATCAGGCAGGTCAACGGCACCCCGACTGCCATTAGGTATCAAGATGAAATCCGTGCAAACTACTGAGATGCTGCAATGAAATTTCGCCAAAATGGACTAGCCCGCCGGATCATTTTTTCACTTTGATTTTCAGGGTGTCTTTGAATTCAACTCTCTGTAGGTTTTTTCTGAACACATCACGCTGTCCACATCAGCGCAGACATCCAGAATGCTGTTTGTTCCCATTAGATCTGAAGTGTTTTCAAAGCATCCCTTTAATTTTTTTGAGCAGAGTAAATATTTGATTTACTGTTCCTCAGGATTTGAAGTGAAAATTGAAGCATCTTTCCTCTTTCATGCCATGTATCGTTGAATAAATAAGGTTGGTTGTGGAGACATCTGTAAACGGACACGTTGCCAAGTGATGAAACGAGCTTACATCATGTCATAATATTCTGGGTAATTGATGAAACTGCAACAACTGGATCTGGCCTTGCTGGGCTCAAAATAAATTCAGTATTTTTGTGGTAGAATAACTGCTGTGTGTTCTAACATTAAGTCTTCCCTTTTTCAGATTTTTAGATTGTTACATAGTGAAGAGAGTTAAAATATTAACACATAAAGTGACCACAAACAGACGAAAAGACATCCAACTTATCAAAATAATGCAGATGTGTGTAAACGACCACCAATCAGCTGTTTTAACTGTCATATTTGGATTCAGGAAATCAAAATCCATAAGAAACAGCCCACACTGTATCCCTGAAGCAGACATGTTTGAAAAATCAATGGCCACCATCACCAGATGCCTTAATTTGGTTTTGTCCTTCTCTGAATATCCTGGAGACCTCTTCAGCTCCAAACTCAGCCAGGATTTCAATTTCTTGTGGCTCAAGTACTAAATTTTTATTATTATTATTTTGTGTTGACTTGTGTAGATAATTAAATGTTAGATAATGTAGTGTGATGGCTTTTAACATAGCAATCTCAATAATGAGATGTCCATAATGAAAACTGAAATTTGTTAAATGTAATGAAAAATTCTTTTGTGCATTCTTTTTTCTTTTCCTTTGTGTTTGTCTCCTCACAGTTACCCTTCTGTTATTGCCACTAATCTCTAACTGGGATTATTCAGTAGGAATTTTTAACTGGTTTCTCTGAGTCCTGCAGCCTGAGGGGTGTTTCTTGCCTTTCCTTCCAAGTAGTGGTTTAGAGACACTGCTTGTCCTCTGAGAGCATTACTAGAAAGCTTTATGTACATTTTAAAAGAATTTTCTGTTCTGTTTTCTTTTTGAACCAAGTGTGATGCACTGATCTTCTGATGCTGTGCTCACATCAGGTGCTTTGGGCCCAGCTGATCCAGTTCCCCAAAGTGGTTTAAAGCTGTGCACGTCCTTAGAAACCTTCAGTCCAGCTATGAGTTGACTCTGAGTCAGAATAAAAACTGGACTTTAGACTCTTTCACCTCATCTCAGCACTTCAGAATAAAACTGCTACTATGGAAATGAATTGCAGTTTTTTCTCAGAATAGATAAACAGCTTTAACGTCAGCCGCTTACAGTAAAGTTCACAACAGAAGCTCCGCCTTTAAAGAGTCTCCTTTTTTCATTTAGATTTTTTTTTCTAAGAAACCAGCCATGGCCACATTAATGGTCCTTGACAAATAAAGAATAAAACTAAATCCCATTGCTGCTTAGTTTGGGAAGATTGAGGCACGTACGTATTTTTCGGAGGCTGATTAAAATGAAAACCACCTGAGAATCATCTGAATGCTGGAATTAACACAGCTGATGACACTTATCTGCTTCAGTCTGACTGCTGACCTGGAAATAAAGCGGAATCTGTAATATTTCATCATTTCAGAAAATCTTGTGCTCCTACAGCCTGACTAGTCTTCAGCTTTGCATGAAAGTAGGACTGATGTCTGATATGGTCTCAGAGTTTTGGACGTCAGTGAGCGAAGTGGTCAAAAAAAAAGTTACGTGACAAAAGGTGCAGATGAATTAAAAATCCTTTCAGTTGGTGTTGGGATTTTACTTCACCAGGAAACGTTGCAAGGAAATGTTGCAAGATGCTGACAGCTCTGTGCCTCCACCTACTGAGCCTGTAAACAGATGAAAGTCCTCGTGCTGTGCTTACATGTTTTCCTTTCCTATGATTCGTGTCTGTTAAAGAGGAACATGTTCGCTGCTATAACAGCTTGAAAAAAGCAACGAGAATATGAGCAGACAGCAACACTTTCTATTGCATTTTCTGTAATATTCTGTAATATTTTCTACACTACACTTGTCTATAATTGTAACTTTAATTTAAATACATTTTCATATAAAGTAATCATGTTAAATTATATATATATTATTTACTTTAACAATTCAATTCCACCATCAGGCTGGGGACTTTCTGTTTGCATGTCCTCCCCGTGCCCCCCCCCAGAAAAGGCTATTGTGAATAATGTTTTAAAAATGGGGACTATGATTTTTTTTCTTTTGCCTTCTGCAGTTGGGTCATGCCAGAAAAGGATTTTGAATCACTCCTTTTAGAAATGTTTAACATGCAGGGCGGTTCAGGGAGGTTTGGACGCCACCCAGTGATTTTAAGAACTGAAACAGGAAGTGAAACTATTTAAATTTGAAGTGTTTGCTTTAAAAATACTTTTAAAAAATGGTTTAAATTAGACTTTTTAAGCTTTGACTTGATATGGTGTACAGCAGAAACATGCCAAACACTCTGCCGAGCCAACAGCTCGAGGCAGACTTACGTTACTTAAAGGATACATTATTTTATTGATCATCAGCTTCTCTTTTTTCCAGCTTTGATCAAAAATCTGACTGTATGGATAAAGCTTATGATGCAGATGCAATGAAAGAAGAAAAGCAAGAAAAAAAAGTATATTAAAACACAGACAGTAGATACCGATGGATAATGTAAACATGCACGTTTGATTATGGCATACATAATCAAACATTATATAGTGTTCTAAAAGGCAATAACAGACAAGAGATGATTTATTGGTATACAGTCCCCATGTCCTCAATATATCTTTAAATTCGTAACTGCTGCTAATGTTTCTTGTGTATAGATTATAGAGATGTCTAAAAAAAAGAGGGTCCAGCTACCATTGTGTACCTACTAGTGTCTGAATTTATTAATATAAATTATATTTAAAGTAAAAATATATAATTTTATTCTAGGAACCACAGTGAGAGTTCCTGTTTGTTGGTTTGTTGGTTGGGTAGTGACTTAGTGAGAAAACAGTAATTTGCTGTTGCACCTCACATTTCCACTGTAAAGTGACGATATGATTCGTCATCTGATTGCTACAAGACAACATAGCGAAACCCTGAAATTTTACCCCCAGCTTCCGCTGCGTTCAGAAGACAGGAAGTAGATTCATTCTGTTGAGTAAAGAGCATGGTGCTGGAAAGACGTGGAGGGCACTGTTTTTAAAGAGTGCTTTACATGTTATCAGGAAACCCACACACTCCACTGGTGAGCCATGAGCAAACGGAAACTGAGTAAGTTATGTTTTATTTTCTGACAGGGAATTATTTGGAAGAATATATATATTATGACAGTACCTGTCATCTGTCGCTCTAAAGGATCCAGTGAAGGTAAATCAAGTCCGTCAGTGAGAAGAACACCTGATGGTGGACTGAACTTTCTCTGATTTTAGGCTGATTTTAAAGACTGTTTAAAGTTTTAAATTTTAGTGTAAAATACTAAAAAGAAAAGGTAGTGACAGCAGGTCATAAGATAAAACTGGTTGGGCATGATATGAATTAAAGCTGTGCTTCTGTTTTATACAAAGCTTAAAACCTGAGTTTCAGGATTGAAACAGTCATTTTCCAACATTTTTGTAAGAGGACTTATCAGTCATCTTACAACATTACAGATCTACTAACATGGATGTTTAAATTGAGGATGCAACTATAAGTGAAAGGCGTAATCCTTCTAAGTAATAGTACAAAAGTTGTGGCATCAAACCAGTCCGTGTCTCTCTGCTGGGCACACAGCTTTTTCTGAGATAAATCTACAAATTTCATGTGACATGTTGTAAATAGATATTTGGGATCTTGATCATCCATCCGTCCATTCTCTTCCGCTTATCCTTATCAGGGTCGTGGGGATATGTCAGTTCAATTTATATAACACCAAATCACAACAACAGCTGCCTCAATGTGCTTTATATGGTAAGATGAGGACCATACGATAAAGAAATACCCAGCAATATTATGAGCAAGACCTTTGGCGACAGTAGGAAGGAAAAACTCCTTTTAACACGAAGAAGCCCCCATCAGAACCAGACTCAGGGAGGGGCGGCCATCTGCTGCAACCGGTTGGGGTGAGAGAAGAAAGACAGGACAAAAGACATGCTGTGGAAGAGAGATGGAGATTAATAACAAGTAATAATTAAATGCAGAGAGGTCTATGAAGACATAGCCAGTGAAAAAGAAATGCATTACGGGGATCCCCCAGCAGCCTAGAACTATTGCAGCATAACTAAGGGAGGATTAAGGGTCACCTGATCCAGCCCTAACTATATGCTTTGGCAAAAAAAGAAAGTCTGATCATAAAAGTAGAGACGGTGTCTGTCTCCTGAATCCAAGTTAGGAGCTGGTTCTATAGAAGAGGGCCCTGAAAACTGAAGGCTCTCCCTCCCATTCTACTTTTAAGTATCGTATGAACCACAAGTAGGCCTGCAGTCCGAGAGCGAAGTGCTTTAATGGGGTGATATGGTACCATGAAGTCTTTGAGATAAGATGGAGCCTGACTATTCACAATCTTGTGTATGAGGAGCAGGATTTTAACTTCAATTCTGGATTTAACAGGGAGCCAATGAAGGGAAGCCAATACTGGAGAAATATGCTCTCTTTCTAGTCCCTGTCAGAACTCTTGCTGCAGCATTTTGGAGCAACTTTTAGATTTTTAGGACATCCTTATAATAATGAATTACAGTAGTCCAGCCTAGAAGTAGGAAGTAAGCTTAATAAGCCATTTGAAGACATTCATTTTTTAAAACGTTTTACACACAGGTGATAAATTACCATCAAATGTTCTAAACTTTTTTGTAGAAAAGTCCAGTGACTGTGTATCTGCAATGGAAGTTGCAGAAACTGGACAGCGGATATAAAAACACTCTCCATGTTTACTGTTGTGTATGCTGGCCATTTTGCGCTAAATGCTATCCAGTGAGAATTTGTGTATTAATGTAGTTATGAGTGTTGTTTTTGCAAAGCAGATCTCGATCTCAGTCAGACTTCCTGACACAAAAATATTTTTACTGCTGCCTTGCCACTTCTGCTTACTCCTTCTATCACTGCAGCTGGTGCTGCACATTTTACTGTAATTGATAGTTCAAACACCTTCCCCTCTGCTGTAGTCTTCTGTTTATTCTTTTATGCTTTTAGCTACCTAAATTCTGTTGCTGTCTTTAACAGTTCTGCCGTTTTTGGTGTTCACTGGCCTCTAAATCAGTTCACTTTCTTTGCTTTTTTGTCAGTCACTTGCAGAACTTTTTCATATGTTTTAGAGACGGTGAATTGCTGTTGCCATCTTATTTTTCCAAAGCCTGAAGTAACCGTTACATGGAAAGGTGAAGCTATCAGCTGAAGCTCACTGGCCTGGTTGGCAAGCTGCTTCCATAGAAAGGATGGTTTCACTGGCTACAGATAACTAGTGCAAGTAACATACTAATAAAACTAGTGAGGACAGGCTGGACTTCACGGCAAGCCTCAGTGCTCCAAAAGGCACAAGCAGCTGAGGAGGGATTGCTGCAGTTAAATTATATCCTGCAGCAGCTATGTCACTATTTGTGGAGGAATTTCTGAATTTCTTTTTCAGATCTTTGAGCTTCTGGATTATGAAAGTAGATTTCTGTGTATGTGGATGGCAACAGATATGTGATCTTCACTGATTTATCACACTTACTTGCCATATTTTCACAAAACGATTTCATGCAATCTAAATCTAATAGCAGACTAACTCAGTTTTGATGCACCAAAGTGAGATTGAAGTGATCGCAGTCCTTTGAAGCAACCATTTCAAAAGCAAGTAGGGAACTTGTTCATTGCACAAAGTTACAGTAATTTTAGTCAGACCGCAGTCTTCCACCACGGTTTTCCCTGGTGTGACTTTGGCGTAAGACACTGAAAAGAAATGTTACTTTGAACCAACTTTAACAGTTACCCTATTTTGTTACAGCTAAATGTATTAGTTTTACTCAGACTGTAATTTAATTTAAAACCTTTGACTTGAAGTACATATTTTCATATTTGACAAATTGTTTCTGTTGATTTTCTTCATTGTAAGTTATTTTTAATTTTAGGTAGAGTGAAATAAACAGTGTTAACCCAGAAATCAAAATTTTCCGTTGCAACAGTGGAGCGCAATGCAACACTTTTTTTCAGTGTAGAAGCATTTTTAAAATTAAACAATCTCTAGTGGTTATATGTAAAAGCATATAAATAAAATGAGCTCAGGTGGCCACTTTTAGATCAGGGACAATCCTTATTTACCTATATAAGTTCAGTCACCAGTAGACTCGAACCCCTTTCTCTAAGTCTGCTGGAGACAAAATGAATGAAAACCATCCATTATCTGAACTGCTAGAGGCTGAGAGCTACACACCTACTCATTCATACCTTAGATTAATTCAGAATTAACATTTAACCCAACGTGCATGTCTTTGGGCTGCGGGAGGAAGCTGGAGCATCAGGAGAGAACACATGACACTAAAGAAGTGCCCCGAAACAGTAACCTCCTCCTGTGATGTTGACCCACACCATGACATGATAAAATATATCTGGCTTAATATCTGTTGATATCAGTCACAAATATTTAAGCATAAAAAAATCCCCCCAAAAACCTTAGTGTAACTTATCACAGGTATCACAGGTTACCATTTAAATCATTTATTTATTTGTAAATGTTATAATATGGAACTGTAACAAAGAGGAGAAAGTAATCTAAAACAAATATATTTGAAAATGTCTTGTATGTATGGTACATAAGACATGAATAATATTACTATATATTAACTTTTAGTAGAGCTGAAGTAGAAAAGTAGTAGTAGAAACACAGAGACAGTGGTATTAGACGAATCTGGTAAAAGAGGCTGATGTAAGTTTATTTGTGCTAGCCCATAAATGAATGTGCTCTATTGACGCTCGTTCCAGCGTGTCCGCTGTTGCTTTGTCCACTGTTCCACTTACAAACATCTTTTTGCTCCATTGTAAACGAAGCATAGACGTGTCTTTGTGCTGTTTGAAGGGACAGCGGCCCGGCTGAGCGCACAGAGCTGAGCTAAGAAAAGACAGCGAATTCCTGCTGACAGGACAACAGGCCACTGTGCATCTCTTCTTCTGCTGCTTGACTTGGTAGCTGTCTTATAAAAACTGATTTTCACCCATGAGGCAGCCTGAGGGCATTTATGCACTCTGCAAAAACAAATCAGCTCAGGCTTCGGGACAACAAAAGCCTCCAATGGAGCTCAGTTGAGCGGTTTTTAAAAGCTAAAATTTTAGAGTCACGTTGTTGCTTTTAGTGTCATGTTGTCCTTTGACATTTACAGAAATAGCCTAGGATCATAAATGCTGAAGTGAATCTGCTAGCTGCCCAAAAACATTCATTCTGGCACATTGTGGTGCTGTTTTCTTTTAAACAGAAATTGGCAAAGGACGTAGCTGCACATTTTGTAAAATCTCCTTGTCTGCTGTTATGAATTGGCACTATATAAATAAATTTGATTTGAATTAACAGTAGATAATTTTTCCTCAGTTCCTCAACCTAATCGTATCTCAAAGAAAGCGAGACAAGTTTAAAAACAGAATGAACTCAACGCCTAACAAGTCTGGGATTTTTGAATATTTCCACAAGCAAGCAAATAAAGTTGCTACCAAAATAAAACAAGAAGTGGGTGTCAGAGAGACAAAGCACACATTGACAACAAACAGAGGGAGACAAAGGCAATGAAAAACAGTGCAGATAGCAGGCATGCACAGTCGGGCCTGCTCTGGGCTACTTTTGGTAGATACAGTTCAGTTATGGCACCATCAGGTGTTCTGTGGGCAGAAAGCAGGTTTGGCATTGGTTATAAAAAGTACTATTTGGGTCAGATGTGCCCCAGATGTCACACCTCATCTGACCTCCGGCTCAAGGTTAAATGTGGTTAATAGAAAACCGCAGATGTGGGCCATATCTAGGCCAAATGTTCATTTCTCTCAGAGACGAGACAGGACAGCTCTAAAAAACACAGAGAAGGGGATGAATTATGTAAAAACAGGAAGCAAAACTCACCATAAACTCAAAAAAACCCAACAGCAAAGTAAATGACAAAAAGGAAAATGTCCATATCTCTTCACTGAAAAGAGGGGAGGTTTTTAAGTTGATTGTTTAGAGCACTGGTGAAAGTTTGGGAGCTTCACCTCATAAGAGAGAAACAAGGGTACGACGACATTCCTCAAATGCCTCCAACGCAAAGAAAACATGTTGGTTTGCAGCTGTAGCTCTCATAGGGACATAATGGCTCTGCACTGATGTTTATGTGTGTTTAAAATCTGCATGTTCACGTCACTAAGGGGCTAACCCAAATTAAAAAGATGACCCTGTGCAGGGATCAATCAGTGCATCGCTGCATAACGAGCCAGATTAAAATAGTTTTGCTGCTTTTAATCTTGATAAATTTGGGGTTTTCCAGTTTTTAACACACAAGTTGTTTTCCTGTTTTTCTCTGTGCAGTTTTTTTTAAAATCAAAAAGTCAGATCCTGCACTTTGTCATTCAGCATCTCAGATTAGAGCGTGTCAGCATAAAGGTCAAATCTTGCACAGCGCCCTGAAATATGTCACCAAAAAATTATATTGATTTAAAATGATAAATGAATCACTGACTACCCTGCTAACCCCCCAAGGTTTGATTAGAAGATTAAAAAATGAAAAAAATTGATTGAACTCACTCAGCAAGCAAAAAAGTTGAGAAACTCTCTGACTAAAGATCTAAGGTCAGAGAATATAAAGACGTCATAAACTAAAAAACTAAAAAACTGCAAAGAGCTGAAAAAAGAGTTTATGTTCATGTTTCTAACACATGAAGTCACCTTTCTTTTTTGAGCTCTTATTTTGAAGATAATTTTAAACACAGTCTCACAGTATTTTAAAAGGATTCCACGGGAATAATCTGACTAACAATGTCGCCTGGTATGAGTTACAGATCATCTAAAGATTTTAATGAGTAAACTTCTATTAGAAAGTAACAAATCTGTCAAAAATAAAACAAACTTGTGGGTATATAAAGTCTGTGGTTCTGACACAAGCCTATCACTGTTACTAAAAAGGTTTCATGCTTTGTTTACTTTATATATATGGTTAGGTTTATATATGGTTTATATATATGGTTTAGGCACTACAAAGGCACTATTAATTACTTACTTTCAAAATCCTTTTATTAACATTTTTGCACTTTAAAAAAAAAATGTCAACCCCTTTTTAACTAACTCCTCTTCTTCAGATTTAAAACTGTTCGGGAGCCTCTCCAACCTCTCCTTCCGCCGCTCAACAGGAAAGAAGAGCACCAAAGCGCCCCTGGAGTATGATGGGAGCCTTTCCAGGGACAAATCTGCAGGGCTGGGCAACCAGTCGGTGGACGACATGGAGTCCTGCCTCCACAGCCCCACCTACGCCCGCTCCTGTGAGATGTACACACATGTTGGGACTGTGCCTCGCAATGACAAGCAGAAGAAGAGCTTCAAGGGGCTGAAGGAGAAGAAGACCAAGACAGAGGAGGAGGAGGAGGAGGAGAAAGGGATGAGTGAGAGGCAGGGCAATTTGAAGGCGGGAGAGCGTGTCCGGGACTCGCCCCTGCTTGGTGCTCTGACAAGCCTTAGTGTGAACAATATGGAAAAGGCTCAGTCAGCTTCTGCTTTGGCCCGGTCACTGCCAGTGACACCGACATCCAGCCGGACTTCACCTTTGACCTCAGAATCTGACAGCTGTGATCCTGCTGTGGAACCTTTAATCAGCAATGAGGCATTAAAGAACAAGAATGATTTAGAAACAGCCAGAGAGCCTTCAGTTAACAGCCACAAGGCCACTTTGAACCAGGATTTGTATGTGCCGATGGATCCTATAGCTGAAACAGCCCACGGGCACCTGGACCCCCAAACAGAGAGACTGCGAGGCGTCACACGTACACAGGAAACCACCACAACCGTGAAAAGCTCACAGGAAGTGGAGGATGCTGACAAGTGAGATGTTTATTTATTTTTCTCTCAGAAGTTGCAGGTCAGAAATACACAGCCTGTTTGTTATTCAGGCAGTCAATTCATATCAGTAGAAAAACTTTTTTACTTAGAAACTTAAGAAGACAAACTCTGAAAATTCACAAAAGTGTCTTTGTGAGACTTAGACTATTAGTAGAAAATAATAATAATAATCACAAGAGACTGCAAAAGGTCATGTTTCATGACCTCCTGACACCCAGCTGCTTTTTAGTGAAAATAAATTTTATATTGACTTAACCTGAAATAAATCAGTCACTTAATCAGTCTATTGATCTATTAAAATATCTGTTTAAAATAAAAAATAATAATAATATTTAAAATAAAAAGATATAAATCATAAAAATAAAACATAAAAATTAAATCAAATTAAAATAAAATAAAAAATAAAATAATATAAAATGCACAACACCCTATAAGCTGGACTAACTGAATCCAATAAAGCTGTATAAAAATATTTAAAATGAATAATCTAAAATGTAAATACAATGAAATAATACAAAATAGTGTCTGTTATAGAAGAGACAATAAAAATAACTGAATGCAACATCTGTTGTAAAATAAGAAAATTAATTCATTAATGAAAAGAAAGTATGTAACATTATGACACTCTCTAGAAAATTAAACTCGACACGCTCTCAAATATTCAACACATGAAGATTAAAATGCACTGTGAAAGTGGCCGTCGCTGCGGACATGCGCAGTAGCACCGCTCCCACTCACAGCGGCTATCAGTCAGCTGGACGAAGCCGTGAGGACTGACCTCGGGATAAGATGTGTGAAGTTGGGGACTTTAAGTTGAGCGGGGCGAGGAGGGAAAGGTGAGAAAACCGCTTCCAGCTATTAACTCTTTATTGGCTGATAATGCAGAGCCAGGCTGTGAGATCGGGTTTGTGTTTCTTTAATATAAACACACACACAAACTGAGGTTTTTTTTTTCTGAAACTGGGAGACAGAGAAAACTGTCTGTCACGATCATCTGTTAATCTGCTTCAGGGAACAGTTTCAGCTCCGAGGCTTTGATATTTTTATCCTTTCGGTCGCTTTTTTTTCGTTTGAAGTATATTTTAAAAGGCGGAAATAGAGGCGTGTTTTTGGTTAGTTTGGTGCCATAAAACCTGAAACGAGGATCAGTAAAACATTTACAAGCTGCTAGTCGACTTTGAAGTGAGTGGGCTTGCTGGCTCTGGACCGGTCTGTTAGTTACGTAAGAGGAAGAATTTGATCCTGCGCTGCTTCACTCTGAATAGTGATAAGACTTCTTTGGCAGAGATGCAGCAGCAGGTTTAACCTCGTCTCTTTTCCACCTGACTTGTATGTCCCGCTGCATGCTCTCACACTTTTGCGACCTTGTGTCAGTCTCTTAGTGCTGCCTAGAAGGAAAAGCATCCCAGCTTCTGCTGCTTTAATCCAAATTATAAAAAAAAAAAAGAAAAAGAAATATTCTTGTACAAATAGAAGGCTATGCAAATACTTAAATAGATGCTGTTATGGTAAATTCTACCTTAACCAAACTGAAGTAAATCATTATCAGGAAAAATGTTGTTAAATGTGGGTTAAAACTTATAATTTTCCCTCCTTTAAAAAAAATTAAAGTGTATAAATCACAAATGAAATCACAAACAGTAAAAAAACCAAAACTGTTATGATTACTTAGACAGCTCTGTTTTTTCCTAAATGAAAGTCAGAAACTCAGAGTTATTGTCTAGATTAAGGACACGTCACAAAATCTGTGACAAATTTAGGTGTGTAGCATGAAATTGATTTTTTTGGTAATTGCTTTTTCTAGTATATATTGTTCTGTTATTCCTATCAACATTATGCTGTAATTAAGAATTTAGTTTGTAAAACTTTAAGTTAGTTTTCATTTGCAAACATCTGTTTCAAACTTCTAAATGTCACCAAACATTTGAGTAAAACAGTGAAGTGATGGTGAGATTCGTGTAGATGTAATTATATCTGATACCAATGAATTAGTGGAAAAAAAGAAGCTCAGAGGTGCCAAAATTTTACAACATCAGAATCACAAAAATGCTGAACAAAATATCGATACGTCCAAAATCTCAACTTAATATACAGTTCATCTGATAGCTGTGATAATGATAACAGGCCTGCTAATTATCTCCAGCCTGATCATTTGTTTTGAACTCGCTTAACCTACTGGAGAGTTCAAGAGGTGAATGAAGGCCAACAAGAGTGAAAGTAAAAGGAAATATGTCTGTATCTGTAAAAAAAGAACCTCTGAAATGACGAAAATGATTAATATTTGGTTGTTTTACTTAATAATCAGCTTATGTTGTTTTATTATGAAGTCTTATTGTAAGCATTTTGGCTCCTGCCATTTTATTTATTTATGTTTTGGAGACAGAAATAACCATATCTGAAGGAAGAGGCGTTTGTCTTCATTCACAAACTGTATGTGTGCATCACACAGAAGACAGGTACCTATCAACTAGTGCTAAGAATATCAGTCACCAACACTGACGCAAACACATCTCGGATGTTTTGTAGCAGACAGAAAGTCGTATTATTGGTCAGATAATTCTATTAAAAAACTAACAGTAAACGTCTTTAAGACTTACATCAGCATCGAGGGAAAGCGCTTAGTTTTATTATCGACTTTCGGTATCAGAATCAGAGGAAATGGTGTCTTGTAGCTGTCAGGGAAAAAGGTTCGGAGTGGATTTTTGGATAAACAGAGACAACTTTTAAACGTCCAGCATCCCATTAACAGTGTGTTTCTTTTAACTACTGGTGCAGTGCCTGTTCAGGGAAAATGTAGCCCCAATTTACAGATTTTCCCTGACTGTGCAGTTAATTGGAAGTTACTGGTTTGAAAAGAAGACCGCTGTATGGTCACACTTGTTGAATGTGCATGTAGTGAAAACATAACTGAATGACTGAAGTTGTTTGTCACATGAAACCAAAGACTAGCATTTTTTTTTAATGCCTGTTTGTCTTTTTGAGAACCAGTCTGAATTTTGTTATTCCACATTTTAACCCTGCACCCTGGGGACAGTACAAAGCTTTACGGTGTAGACGATGGTTTTCAAACCTCAGTGTGGGACCAAAACACTGCCACGTTGGACACTTAGATGTGGTATCGCTAAACTAAGTGACGTGCGTTCATGTGGATGAATGCCCTCACAAAGATATTTAAACAAACATGGCTGTGTTTGTGTGTGGGCCCTGTCCCTGCAGATAAAATGGAGCCACAGTCACAGTAGTGGACTCACTGGGAACAGGAAAACAACGAGAACTCTTCATCCAAACGACCAGAAACACATCAAGTTTGAGGCATATCCCATGAACGATCGATGAGACAAACTGGAGATTTCTCAAATTATTAGTAAGAGTATAGAAGTGTCTTTCTAGTTTTAACGGAGCAGTTTTAGTTTCCTAAAATTACCCACAGCGCAGCCGCAGACGTGTCACATCAGCTTTCAGCTGTTCACAGTTTCAGAGGAATTGCACTGCGAGAACTGAGCCCGTTCTAATTTCTCATCTCATTGCAATAAAGGAGGTAATTCGAGTTTAAGAAGCCATCAGAGGAGAAGTGGTCACTGAGGCTGAACTTGACCTGCTTTTAAAAAGTCATCCAGGCTTGGTGACTTTCTTTTTCCACTCTCTGTTTGTTGCAGTCAGCCTCAGCTCTTTGCTACGAATGTCGTTATTAGGGAAGCTTTAAACCACAGGCAGAGTCTCTCTGAGTGTGTGGCTGTTGTTTGATGGCGTAACAGCTGCTGGCCGTCGGAGCAGGAAGTGCTGTAAAATTTGGTGCTGGTTTGAGGAGCGCAGCCCTGAAGTGGAGGGAGTTTCCCCCTCATGGATAAGGCCACTGCAAGCACTCTTATAACTTAACAGTGAACAGACTTTAACTGTGGTTCGCTCCAAGTGTGAAGAAAAAATGTGAGCAGAGAATACTGACCGAGTGTGAATGTATCCTGTCCAAGTATAGGTGGATGTCTTCCACTGGTTATAAGCTTATAGTAGACTATCTTCTTTCAATCTGACATTAGTGTTAAATTCTGCTGCAGGTCTCCAGTTTGCCGCCACGCTGCTTTGAGGATGTGGAAAAGCTCTGTGACCACACAGGGTGGGCTGCCTTCTTCAAACCAACTTTAGTGCATGAAGTTGGTTTGCAGGACCTCATAGATTAAGAAATTCCTTTACAGAGAGTGATGCAGATGCTGCTGGATGAAAGTTTTGCTTTAAAATGACACAGGCAGTCTCCAGCCTTGCTTTTAAATAGAAATAAAAACATCTATTATTATATCTCACATCAGGTGACCTGTGGCGTCTCCTTACAGAGACCCTCAGGGTTGAGGGCGTTACACGGTTATCCTCCGGGTTGTATGAAATGTAGTGAAAAATGTAAACACAATCACCAGGCAACCACCAATTTTTTCCTGTTCTCGAGGAGTTTCACATCCTATTTTTACCGAATTAGTCATTAATAAGTAATAAGCTACATTCCTCACTGCAAGGAAATGACTGAGTCATTATGTATTTTGAACAGCAAAATCAGCTTAACTTTTTAATAAATAATTACATTAATATGACAAATATATAATATAATGATAATAATATAAATGTACTGAACCTGCATTTATTGGTTAAGTAATAAACTACATTCGATTACAAGATAGATAAAAAGAAAAATGTAAAAAAATATATTTACATTTGCACTTTCAGTCTTTACTGCTATCATATGTGGTCGTTTGCTGTCACCCGATATCTGATCCACATCGGACGACTGTATCCATACTCGCTTTTAAAGCATTTGGAAAGTCCAGAAGAGGCTTGCATTTATTTTATTTTATTCTGTGTGATGTGTGCTCAGACTGGACTAAGTGATCGGAGGGAGAGGTGCTCTCTGTTATTATTTGCTCCACGGATCTCAGAATTGGAACGTCCTGATACTTGGAAGCTTGGAATTTTTTAGTCCTGAGTATGAAAAAGCCCGTATGAAGCAGCTTTTATTGGAATGAATGCAGTGCCGTGTTGTATCTCGGGAGCTTTGTCTTTCTCTGACTTCCTGTTTATTATATTGTCCTCAATAATGACATAAAAATACCCCCCTACTCCTCCCCCTTTCTAGCCCTAAAGGGTTTAATCTAACAATTAAAACAGCCAGTGAGCGTCTGCATCATTCAGAAACAACACAAGCAGTATATCAGGGCTTGAAATCATCTGTGTGGGGTTTAGTTTTTGAATGCCAGCGAGTTTCTCATGCTGTATGTCCACATCTGTGAGTGTGTGCTGCCTGTTCTCAGAGTTTGTGTTTGGGAACAAAAGGTCACCTCCCTTGACTCTTGGAAGTATGCAGCCAGTTGAGGAAGAGCAGAGTGTTTCACCCTGCCAGTGTGCTGTGTTTCTGCACTGACATAACGCATCAGAGCTGTCAGAAAGAAACAAAGCTTTTGCTTTTTTGGGGTTTTTTTGTTTTTGTTTAAAGCATCATTTGAAAAGTGTCAGTGGTCCTCTGGGTGCTGACTTTAGTTTTGTGAGCCCCAGATGCCTCAGATTTGGTGAGGATCCAGCTGTTGTGTGGATGGACATCATGGAGAAAAAATGTTTCTTTTGCTTCTTTTGCTTGAAAAACAGACAGTTTGCAGATACGAGCAGGAATATTCCCGATCCTCCCCGGAGGAGTTTGTTGGGTTGCATGTTGTTGCTGGGCGGTGTCGAATGAACTCACTGCTGCTGTCAGAGAGTTTCGCAAGAGGGCCGATGGACGGGAGACAGAAAAAAGCATGTACAACTTCTGCTGCTACTACCAGAACTATGATAATACTGCTACTCACATATCAAGATATGGAATTTTCTTTTGTAATCAAATAACTTATGATGACAAACAATAAGGAAAATGTTTCCAGCCTTTAATCAAGGCCAAACAATAAAAGAAAAAAGCTGAATGTGATCGTGATGACAGTTGTTTACTGTTTTGCATCTGATACCATAGAGTTGCTATGTCAATGACACGTTGTCAGGCCATGACTCTGCAACAGTTTAAACTCTAATCTTGCATGAGTGTGACAGGAAATATGTCACAGTAGATGGAAATTACAAAACACGTTGAATGTTTGTTGAAAGTTGCATAAAATGTTGTTTCTGGAAACAGCGGGCGCCGTAGCCCCCGTGGCTACATTTAGTAGTTACCTGACTCGGACACACTGAATCCTGTGGAGCTTCAGTGTATGATGTAGCAGTGTTAGCTCTTTCACCACCTTGCAGGCTCTACTTTGATTCTGACGCATAGCGACCCTCTTCTCTGCAACTCTAAAAATAGTGCCAGCTGTTACACACGGTATGGTGTAAACATTACATGCAAACACTGTGTGCAGCTCCAGTGTATTAACTGACCCCCAGCTATATACTGTATAAAAGTTGGACATAAATATTGTGTCGTCTGACACTGGTCAGTAAAACACCGTCATGAAGCTTTGAGCTGAGCGGCCCCTTGGTATTTTGAAACCAGACATGACAGGCGGAGGTGGGCGGAGGAGAGATCTGACTGAACCACCCCACAGTTGCTAGTTAACAACTTCTCGATTACAAGTCATTGGCAGCTGATCAAGCAGCAGGCGATTCTCTTTCCTCTAACAAGGCTCCCTCCGAAGCACAAGGGCTACTGAAACTTTGATGTTTTATGATTTTTTGTTATAACATGCTGACGTCAGCCATTTTTTATTACAATATGATGAAGGACAAATGTTTAGCCTACCTAGGTACTCGTGCCCCCAAGGCCTAGCTTATTGTTGTGAAGTTTGAAGACGATCCATAAATAATTCTGTGTAATATAAAGTTTTTACTGATTGTCACATTTGCTGTGATCTTGACCTCATTTTCACCTAAATTAAATCAGCTGCTGTTGGTATCTACCATCACACAAAATCTGAGAATGATATGTTAAAAAATGTGGACGCTAGACTGCTAACAAACAGACAGACCGATTACATACTTGATTACAATATGACCTTAAAGTAGCAACTGAGACCAGAAACTATTTAAAATTGTGTTTACTGAGGTCATACAGCGATGAGCTGAGTGCTGTTTTCAGCACAGAGGTTCTTCTATACAATGTCTTTGTCCCCCTGGTGGTCATTAAAAAGAATACACATTTATGGCACTACCACATTGGCTTCACTTTTCAGACAGAAACTAGTCATTGGTCCCAGATTCTTCCTGGTTGGATCTTTATTGTATGTTGGTCAATTTTTCTTTTCCCATAACTACTCTGTTGATCTCTGCAGAGCAATTTACGAACAAAAAAAAAAAACCTTCATTTATTCAGAGCAGTCATCATTCATGGAAACACAGAGCTCTTTTATCGCATTCAATAGGTAACAAAAAATTAAAACAAATACAAAAAGAAAAATAAACAAATACTAACCTGACCAATGCAGGATTTTAAAGACTGATAGCGATATTTGGTGATTTCAAAATACCCGGATTTTTTTTTCTTCTTGCAGAAAGAACAAACAAACACATTTTTCTAAAATGTGTTAAATATTGTTACTCATTTATTTATTTACTTGATTGTCATCTGCCAAACTCTGCTCAGATCAGCTGGAGGTTATTTGTGGCATTGCAAACACGCATTGCAGAGAGAGGAGCCTTCTTCTATAATTTGCTTGGTTCAATATTTATTTTGCCCTGTTATTAATACCTCATTAGACTCTTTTTTTTTTTCTTTTTTTTTTTTTTAAAGAAACTTTCCAGTGAATTATTAGCAATTAGGTAATTGAGGACTCTTACAAAAAAGTTCAAACTAACATTTTTAATAAATCAACCTTTTTTCTTTTCTTTTTTTTAGGCATCAGGACGTGACAGATGGCGGCGGAGAATATGTGAAAGTAAGCTTACTTTTTTGCGTGACTTTAAATTATATTTTACTCTCAGTTTGATTCAGCTTTCTTTTGCTTTTCTCACTTCCTCTGGTCAAGCCTTTTTCCAGCTGTATATAGGACCTCTCAGCACACTCGGCTCTGTGGCTTTAATTCAATCAGGACAGTGACAGAAAAGCCTCGGGGAATGCGGCCCCTCTGCGGTGACATACTTTTGAGCTGACTTGGTTACCGCTGGCAATGGTGGCGTCTCGGCCGGCGGCCTTGTTTGGGAAAGGTGGACGATTTCCACTCCATTGACTTATAATTGGATACTTGACAAACACACTTGTCTAAATGGTACAAGCTGCCACTGAATGATAATGCTAATGAAATTAGAGCTGGAGGCTTCCAGGTCTTTACCTCACAACACACACACCATCTTATTTTGTTTTGAAGTGGTCCTGGCCCCGTTCCCAGCCTTTGATTCACAGTTCAATGGGGCAAACCATTCTGTCAAAGCAGAAGGGGGTGGGAGGTGTCAGGGACTAGAAAAACAACATGTCACCTATAAAGCTGAGGAATGGGTTTGTGTGTTTGTCCGCACTCCCAGTATTCCCAGCTTGTCCTCAGCATAAACTCTTGTATACAGTAGCTTCTTCTTCTTCTTTTTTTTTTGCATAAAGACGAGACAGACAAAGGCTGCTGAGTGATGACCCCCATCTAACAATGACGTTGCCACAGTGACAAAGCCAAAACTCCAGCATGGGTCTGGGTTTTGGGCCTCTGGTGCCGCCACTGTGGATGCCAGTGTGGGAATGCCAGAGCTGTTCATCCTCCCTCTCTCTATTCCTCCTCCCTCATCCCACTCTGTCCTCTGTTAACGGACATTCACACAAAAACAGCAGAGAAGGCTGCAGATTGGCTACGTGCTTGTATTTTAGTCATTTCTTTACAGTAAAAGGCCAATCTGGTTTAGATTTTTTTTCAAGAAGGAAAAACGCAGAAGATAAAAGACTCTGCTGGGATTTGACCTTTAGCCAGCAGAGGTCACACAATGGCTTAAACTCATGTTGTTGCCTTCCTGTGTTTGTACATGGGGGGGTTGTTTCTCAACGTGCGCCTGTCATGTCTTTTAAGTTCTCCAAGGAGAAGTTCTGGTTGGAGGCGCCGTCTGAGAAACTGAGGAAGCAGCTGGAGGAAGAGCTGAGGCTGAGCGGCACAAACCTGAAGAGCCATGCTTGGTACCACGGATGCATCCCCTGGCAGGTCTGCCTCCAACATATGCACATGCAAATACACACATTTTTATTTTGCAGCTGCTGCATGAAAATTTCATAATTTTTAATAACACTTCTCATTACTTGTGTTATTTAGGGTTACACGAAAAGGAACTATGAATAAAGGATGTTTTTAGCTCTCATGCATTAACTTCAGACAATGTTGAGAGAATCATTTCTGGACATTATCCACTATTACTTATGCAGCACACAGCAGGAAATAGTCTGTTTCAGTGCTGAACATACTGGCTTCTCAATGTTTAGGCATCGAGGGGGCACTCAGTTGTTACGAGACAATTAAAAAGCGTCACTTGCATGGAACTGGGCATCACACAGGCCAGACTCTAAGTGACTGTTTAATTTTGACCAAGCAGTGACTTCCAGGGCTGCAAAAAGAAACCAACACTGAAGTGACAAAAAATGCAGTTCCCCTAATGTCCACTCAAGGCTAACGCCCATGTCAAAGTATATCCAGCAAACATATACATGTTTACAGCCTTGTACAAAGAACACTATTGAGCTCTATGGATGGCTTCTCCCTTATCAACTGTATGGATTTTATTTTACTCGCGGGTATGACTGTTTTGAATGACGGGTGTGTCGACAGGCAGACCCAACAACTACCTGCTAGGACTGACCTCCATTAAATTTACTCACTGAACTAGACCTCTCAATAATGTTTGGTATCTCGCGGAGAACTTTTAATGATGCTATCTGGTAAATAATATGGCTTGCTTTGTAGTAAATACTTTCCAAGAATTTGGTTGTAGGTAGCATTGGCTAGTAACTTTAAATATGAATGAATATTACGGCTCTAAGAAACTCATTTGGCATTGACCAAAGATGAAGCTTCAAAATGCAGAGGCTTAAATCAGTGGGTGATCTCACAATGGCTACGTCTATTTATAGTCCAATTGGCTATCTGTGGTTCTGACGGCTACGTCAGGTAATATCTGGAAAAGTACATGTGGGGGAGAAAAAACAGTTCCCAGCATTTGCCCTGCAAGCAAGCAACCCACCCACGTGTTATCACCACAAACCAGCTGTGAACATTACGTAACAAAAATGGCTTTAGTTTCTTAGCTACTGATCGACGTCACTGCAGACTAGACCGTGGGATAGTAATCGATTAGAAATGCAGCAATGAAACAAAAACAAGAGAGGGGAAATTGTAGGTGGGGGTGCTTAAGTGGGTGTGGGGATGATAGTGACTGGGGGGAGGGGGTATGCGCAAAGGTTGCTTTAATTTTAGTTTCTTTACTTTCCCTTTCACATTTTTAAAACATTGGACTCCAGTTGCTTCATCACCAAAGTGCAAGGCTGGTGATGAAGCAACTGGAGCTGAAGAAAAAACTAGCGTACTTGACCAATCAGGGAAACCTTCAGAAGTATTACACATCTTCTGACCCAGAGTATAAGTGAACATGAACCAAAGAGTCACAGTTTGATTTTCAACACGTAACAAAAGTCTTGTAGGAGTGTGCATTTTTATACTTGTTCATACAGTCGACCCACTATAGGAAAAATACTTTTCCTGTGATGTGCTCCGGGGGCTGTCTTTCACCGAATCCGCTGTTGGTTTTGTCAGATATAAGATAAGATAAGATAAGATAAGATAACCTTTATTAGTCCCACACGTGGGAAATTTGTTTTGTTACAGCAGAAAGTGGACAGTGCAATTATATAGCAAAAATTAGAGAACACTGGAATAGAATAAGAATGAGATACTGTACACAACTGTACAGAATAGAATAGAATAAAATAAAATACTATATACCATCGGATAAATATAGAATACAAATGCTATATACAACTGAGTAAAAATACAACTTTGTCAGAAAAAGAGTATTGCACTTAGTGTTATTGCACATGTGTGGATGTGTGTGTTTGGTCAGCTGCGAAGTCTTTGTTGTGGAGTCTGACAGCAGAGGGGAGGAAAGACCTGCGAAATCTCTCTGTCCCACACCGTGGGTGCTGCAGCCTGCCACTGAAGAAGCTGCTCAGTGCTGTCAGAGTCTCCTGCATGGGGTGGGAGATGTTGTCCAACA
>VUQG01030321.1:0-12135 GCA_015106755.1 Etia nguti | reverse complement strand
GTGTATTAATATAACTGAGTTAGTTTTGACAGACAACAAAATAAAAAACATCCATGATGATGCTTTCAGATCCCTTAAAAATTTAAGGATTTTAACGCTGAGTAAAAACAGGCTTCCACTGGTTCCAGCTGCAACAAGGAATCTACCAACTCTTTCAGAGCTGGATCTCAGCACCAATAACATCAGCACACTGGACTGTCATGATTTCACTAATCAGACAAAGCTCAGAAAGCTTTATCTTTATCAGAATTCAATCCCAGCTCTGAAACCCTCTGAAAAGACAAATCTTTTGAGTTTCAAAGCCAGGAATATCCGTGTTGCATCTCTGGACAAAGACACCTTTGTTTACACGCCACAGCTGCAAATACTTGAACTTTCTTCAAATGAACTTAAAGAACTCTCTCCAGATCTGTTTTTCCCAATTCCAAACCTTAAAAGCCTTTACATATCCAGGACAGGTCTTTACTCTCTAGGCTTCCTTATAGATGCAAAACTCACAAAGCTGGAGTTTCTGCAGGCAAGACAGAATTTATATTCAGTTATCCGCCAAGAAGATATAAAATCCCTACCAGCTCTGACTTATCTGGACCTTCAGGGCAATGGATTCACCTGCAACTGTGATAACAGCTGGTTTCTCTCGTGGACAAAAAATGACAGCAAAACTCAAGTTTTTGATGCCTATAACTTTACGTGCAACTATCCAAAAGAATTCAAAAGTAAGAAGTTGTTGGATTTGGACACCCACTCCTGCTTAGTTGACATGGGCTTTATTTGCTTTCTCTTCACCACATGTGCAATCCTGTGCTTCATGATGGTGTCCTTCACTTATCATTTTATGAGACTGCAGCTGGTCTATGCTTATTACCTTTTCATAGCTTGGTTCTTTGACAAGAAGCACAAAAACAAGAAAACTCCTCATCGGTACGATGCGTTTATCTCCTATAACACCCACGATGAGCCTTGGGTCATTGACAAGCTCTTACCAAAACTGGAAGGAGAACAGGGCTGGAGACTGTGCCTACACCATCGAGACCTTGAACCAGGTAAGACTGCAGGCTTGAATTCAAAGTTAAATGTTAATCGTTTGACTTGAAGAATGTCTCTCAGTCTGTCTGTTTTTGTCTGCCCATTACTTCATTCCAGATTAAAAAGCTAAATATAGGGCAATTAAATCTAGAACATTTTTTTTAGTGATCCTCAACCTACTTGTCCAACAAAGTTAACATTTTCTGTCTTTTCTTTTCCTTTTTTTTCACCTTCAGACACCCTAGTAACTACATTTTAATTTGTGAACTCTACTACAGTAGTTTTGCATGGCCTTAAAGAAAGGCCATCAGTTTATCGGTGTCAGTTCAATTAGGGGAGATCATTTGGAAGTAATGAACATTATTCATTGATATAGTGAAATTAATCAGTGTATTTGGTGATTACACATCAGTGACCTATCATGGAAGAACAGAATCCCATTAGTACTGTTGCCAGACAGTATAAAAATTCTGGGTTTGAACCCGCTGGCTCAGGCCTGTCTCTTTGAAGGTTTCCTGTTCTTCCTATGCATGTGTGGATTCTCCAACTTCTCCCACATTTCAAATATATACATTCAAATTGACTTTAACTTAATTTGGATAGGCCTCTGTGAACTAAAAAAATGTATGGATAGACTGATGATATCATCAGAAGTGAGACTACCTAACAGCAGATACCTCAAGATACTTTCATATGTACTCCAGAGGGTGTCACCACAGTACTTACGTGAACTACTGAGGACAGCCACTGAGTGTAACATTTTCTCTTCTCAGGGAAGCCCATCATAGATAACATCACATATGCCATTTATGGAAGCCGGAAGACCATTTGTGTTATCAGTCACAAATACCTTGAGAGTGAATGGTGCTCCAGAGAGATTCAGGCAGCCAGGTAACCTGTTGGCTCCTTCAGGCTATGTATCGTACATACAGTGGTATGTAGTGTGACTTTGTAGTGTATTTACACTCATTCTGCCTGAAACTGTTAATTAAGACAAATATCTAATCATCCAATCACAAGTCAAGCATTTAATCATGTAGATATGATCAAGACAGCTGGCTGAAGTTTAAACTGAGCATCAGGAGGAAAAGTGAGGGAAAGTGGCATGGTTTTTGGTTTGAGTGTTTCAGAAACTGCTGATCTAGTGGTATTTTCCCCACACAACCATATCTGGGGTTTGCAGAGAAAGGTCAAAAAGATAAAACATCTATTGAGTGGAAGTTTTCTGGGTGAAGATGCCTTGTTGATGGTCAGAGGAGAATGAGCAGACTACTTTAAGCTGATACGAAGTGAACAGTAATTCAATCAACCACTTGTTACAAACAAGGTATGCAGAAGAGCATCTCTGAAGGCACAACACATTGGACCTTAAAGCACATGGGAGTTTGAAAAATGTGAACTAATTTGATTGAAAACACTCATTTTGTCCCTCTGCGAATTGCTAACTTATCGTGGTGGAGGGGTCTGTGTGTCCCAGGGATCCCAGGGGCTATGTTGTCAGGGGCTTCTTTTGTCCCCTAGTATGGTCTCCTATGGCAAATTGGTCCTGGGTGAGGGACCAGACAAAGAGCAATTCAAAAACCCCTATGAGCAGAAGATCAAGGTAATAGTTCACCCTGCCCGCGATAGGTTTACGGGAGCCCCACCCTGGAGCCAGGCCCAGAAAGGGTGCCCGAGGCCGAGCATCTGATGGCTGGGCCTAAGTCCATGGGACCAGGCTAGCCACAGCCCAACAGAGGGACATGGGTCCACCCTCCAGCGGTGAGTCCCAGGTGGACGATCCCCGGCTACCGAGACTAGCGACTGGGACATGCAATGTCACCTATCTGGTGGTGAAGGAGTCTGCGCTAGTGCGTGAGGTTCAGAGGTACCGGCTTGATATATTCAGGGCTCACCTCAATACATTGGCTTGGGCTCCAAAACCAGTCTCCTGGAGAGGCACTGGATTTTGTCTCACTCTGGAGTTGCCCTTGGTGAGAGGCGGCAGGCTGAGGTGGGTATCTTAGTATCCCTGTTGGCTTGCCTGTATACTGGGTCTTGGAATGGGTCCTGACTGTCATCTGCAGTCATGCGCCAAATGACAGAGTACCCAACCTTCTTGGAGACTGGGGACACTGAGTCTGAATGGACCATGTTCAGCACCTCCATTGCTGAAGCTGCTGCACTGAGCTGTGGCTGGAATGCGATTAATGCCTGTTGTGGTGGTAACCACTGAACCAAATGGTGGACACCAGAGTTGAAGGAAACCATCAGGCTAAAGAAGGAGTCCTATTGGAGTTGGTTAGGCTGTGGGACTTCGGAGGCCATTAATAAGTACCGACAGGCCAACCGGAACACAGCTCCGGTAGTGGCTGAAACAAAAACTCAGGTGTGGGAGGAGTTGGTAGAGGCCATGGAAAAAGACTTTTGGACTGCCTCAAAGAGAATCTGGCAAACTGTCAGGTGACTCAGGAGGGGAAAGCGGTGCTCAACCTGCACTGTGTATAGTGTGGTCGAGCACTGCTGACTTTGACTGAGGACATTGATGGGCAGTGGAAGGAATACTCGAAGGACGTCCTAAATCCCACTGACACGTCTTCCTTAGAGGAAGCAGAGTCTGGGGATGAGGGGGACAACTCATCTATCTCCAGGAATGAGGTCACTGAGGCAGTTAAACCATTCCTTGGAGGCAGGGCCCCTGAGGTGAATGAAGTTTGCCCTGAACTCCTGAAAGCTCTCTACAATGTTGCATGGAAATCAGGGGTGGTGCCTCTGGATTGGCAGACTGGGATGGTGGTTACCATCATCAAGTAGGGGAACTGGAGGGTGTGCTCCAACTACAGATGGACACACTCCTCAGCCTCCCTGGGAAAGTCTATACCAGGGGTGCTGGAAAGGAGAGTCCCTCTGTTATTGAAACCTTGGATACAGGAGGAACAATGCGGTTTTCGCCCCAGTTGCGGAAAACTCGACCAGCTGTTTATCCTCTCAAGGATATTTGAGGGTGCATGGGCGTTTGCCACTTGGGTGGTCTCAGAATCTCATCTCTGCTTTTTGCAGCGAATGTGGTTCTGTTGGCTTCATCAGGTGACAGCCTGCTTTTATCAGTGCAATAAAAGCTGCCTCTTTGAGTTCATCCTTCTGTGTCTGCCTGCGTTTGGGTCCTCATCCTGCCTGTCACACGGCACTAAAGATGACCCATACTACAGTTCACTTCCCCATTTATGTGATTACAGGTTTTCTAGAATCCTCATTGTTTTACCTAGTTATTTACTTTTCAATTTAAAAAATCATCTGCTTTCACGCTACTTTTGCCGAGATAGTAGTTTTTACCACTAGATGGAACTTGATGCTGGATGTGATCCAAATGCAGGCCTCAACAAATTAACAAAAATTCAACATTACCCACTACAGCAGTTTTTCAAGGAAAATAATGCAACACCAAAAGTATAAACTCCAGCAAACTGCTTCACACTCCTGAATGTCTTTTGTCATACCTAAAACTGACACATTACCTCTGCAGTGAATCCTCCATACTCTGAGGATTACCCAAGACATTAGCCTTACTAGCCAGAACTGAGTAATATTTGAAAAAGCAAGTGTTGTAATTGACCAATTTAGTGGCATTTAACCTGAACCTTTCAAACTGGCATGCATAAAACCTCTTCAAAATATTTTTTTCCAGTTTTTATTCTCCTCTTTAATGTCTCATGATTTGGTTTTTTTTTTATTCTTTTGAATCAGTTTTATGCCTTTATGTTACAATGACTTCATGAATTCAAGACATAAAGCACTTAAGTTTCTTTTTTTCTCCATCTTTAGTTTTCGTCTGTTTGATGAGCAGAAGGACATACTTATCCTGGTGTTTCTGGAGGAGATTCCCAGCTATCTGCTGTCTCCTTACTACCGCATGAGGAAGATGTTGAAGAAGAAAACCTACCTGAGCTGGCCACGAGCTGCAGGGAACACCGAGTTGTTCTGGGAGAAACTCCAGCAGGCTCTGGAGACCAGTGAAAATCCAGAAGTGGAGTTGTTACTTCTCACTGTGTCAAACACGCCATGATGAAAAGGAAATATAAAATAATTGTTTAGCAACAAGTGTAAATCATACTTTTTAAGATTCATTTGCTTCAATACCAAAGGCGCCATACGTTTATTTGAAGTATACCACTTGTTGAACATTTTCACAGATTTTCAGCGCTCACTTTCTGGCTTTTTTCTTTCCAATCAGTTTTCCTGTTGTTTAACAGAAATTGAATGTCACTTGAACTGTTTGAAAATCAGTTGACCAGCTTGAATACAATCCAAGTTATTTGGCTAAGTTTTTGAGTGTCTGAGCTCTGCTTTTCAAATCTGTGAGCTGATAATAACAGATGCACATTTAATGTGCCTGGGGAAAAAAAGTCAAAAGCCAGCTGCAGTGTGCTATTACCAGGCTATGATTTTATTGTAAGTTTGTTTGTAATTATTCCATAATAGTGAGTTACAAAATTCAGATATTTCTGTAATCTTAATGTTTTTATTGTTTCTGCACAAACTATTTAGATTTTGTTTGAAATAGAAGAATGGAAGAAACAACAAATGAAAAGATATTCTGTCTTTGATGAATTCATTGTAGTTTGCGGTTGATCAGGCTATTACAGAATCACACTTTTAATCTTCACTTTAGTCTTAAAAAGATACTAGCATATTGTATGACATAAATCAAACATACAGGAACACCAAAAAGAATGTATACCTGTATACCAAAGTATTCTAGAGTCAAATGCAAGGCCATCTGTCCAACAGCTAAAGCAACAGGACAAGGATCCCAAGCACAGCAGCAACTCTACAACAGATTATTGCAAATTATTGTAATGATCCAGACCGCAATCCAACTTTAATGCAGGACTTTGTGAATGCTGTTTTTAAACCTCAGTGACCTGGGCTGTAAGGTTGTTGAGAAGAGATGGCAAAAGTTACTCCACAATAATGTGAGAGACTGATAAACTCAAACAGAAAATTATTACATCAAGCTATTACTCCTAAAGCTGATTCTACAAGCTTTTGAATCATGGGGTATACTTTTTCACACTCCTGCATTTTGGCTTCAGTTTTGTTAAAAAAAAAAATAATGACATATTAGAATAAGTTTAGGTGAAGCCGTAGCATTTTGTTATGTCCTGATATATTAGAAACATTAGAACTGAAAGAGCATGTACCTTCCTCTTCTTCTTCTTCTTTTTTTTAAACTATGACTTTTTTTCTATGGGCGTTGCTGAAATTTTTTCTAAGAAAGAGTTTTGTAAAAGTCATGTCCTGACCAATAAACATTTTATATAAACAATTGTTGTAACTCATTCTGCATAAGAAATTATTTACGATTTACAATATTAATTACATTATTATTACACCTTTGTGATTTCTTTCTTTTTTTGCATTGTTGTCATAGTTATATGGACAACAGACATTTCATTAAACATAAAGCGTATAAATAGCAACAGAAAACTGCAGCGTCTAGTCTAGTTCCCCTTTTAGAGATGAAATACATAAAGTTTCACAGCATTTGGCCCCATTCTGAGAAATTGGAGCATATTTGTCACTTTGTGACCTAATGTAAAATAACTTTTTCACAGGCCAGGTTTTTTCACAGCACCTACATAAGCATATTTATCAAATTCCTAGCATAGATCAAATAAATAGTATGGGTATAGTATATCCAAACACACCCATTTAAAAAAGTATGAAATATAATGACATCATGGCAACTTTGTAGCTTGAGAGTTAAAATCCCGAATGCTCATGAAATGTCTGCATGCTGTTAGTGTTTTTATGGACAAACGAGGGATATGAAAGATAATTCCAGTTTATTTCAACCTGGTGTATTCCCCCATTAATGTGTCTGTTGTTCTTTGGGTCATATGAACCTTGCTGCCTCCATTTTTGCCAGGCTATTACAGAATCACACTTTTAATCTTCACTTTAGTCTTAAAAAGATACGAGCATATTGTATGACATAACTCAAACATACAGGTACAGCAAAAAGAATGTATACCTGTATACCCAAGTATTCTAGAGTCAAATGCGAGGCCATCTGTCCAACAGTTAAAGCAACAGGACAAGGATCCAAAGACAAGGAATTGAGATAATGATGACTTGGTTTATTGGAAAACTACACACGTTTCCTGGATTTCTAAATAAGAGGTGGCACATACAATATTAACATAAGCCATAGAATCATAAAGGACACTGGATCCCACACAGCTTCAGGTGACAGTTTTGCACTCTTTAGTCACACAACAACGTTCTCTTTTGTCGTTTTGACCCTGGGGCAGTCAGCTTTCCAGCTGCTTCCGCACTCTACACTTCTCTCTCTCCTCAGGTCCCAGCGTCACTGAAAAAATGGAAGAACCTGATTACTGAGTGGCAGCAGCTGCCCTGCCAGCCACCCTAGTACTGCCCCTTGAGCCCGCTACACCACCCCTCCACTGCAGCGGAGCCAAAGACCACACCCCCGCCACAGACACAGAAATGTACCAGGTTAAAATAAACTTCAAATATCCTTTAAAGTACTATTCCTCTCATATGTAACTCATCTTCATATATTCAGAGGAAGAGCCTGACCACAGTTATTGAAAAAAAAAAAAAACCACTTCCTGTATACAGAATTGAAGTAAAGGACACGGATACTGTGACTTCACTCAGTGGTTTTAATGTGCTCGTTGGTCAAGCTGAGGATTTTTTTTATTATGAAACCACACATGATAAATGTGGCTCTTGATGTAAAACTGACAGATACCACCTGGGGACACAGTAAAGATTTTCTTAAGTTAAAGATTTCCTTTTAGTTACTGGATTAGCTACTAGTTTCCTACAGTCACATAGGCTATAGTTTTCCTCTTTATTTAAAATGATTACATTTAAAGGTGTTTCCTGTTTTGCCTTCATAGCCCATTGGTTCAGCTCTTTGTGTGTATTTAAAGCCCTGTCACTTGTCAGCCCGCCCTGTTTACCAACCTGTTCGCCTGCCTTTCTATGTTCCTACGTCATTTCAGCACTTCGTGCTGCTCTTCATGTCTCATAACTTAGTCACTTTGCTTCTTTTTATCCTTTTGGATTTGCAGTTGGATTGGATTAACTACCACAGGTTTTTTTCTCAACAAGCCTTCATTTAACTTCAGTAAGTTTTTTGAAGATTTCATTTGTTCTTCACACCTCTATGTGGGTCCAAATCTGAATTAAGCTACAAATGTATGACACCTAGGGTTGGAACAATATCCTTATTATTTATTTATGTGTTCACTTTATGCAATTATATATACTTTTCCATTGCTTTATGTCAAGGTTCACACGAAATCGCATATGTTAATTATGGTTTTAGATTTTTGGACACTGCCTCGTATTGATTTTAAGCAACTTGTGCCGTAAAATGTATTCCTGTTTTAGTAAATCTGGAAGGTGTAATGAAAATAGGAGGGGCTGGTAATAGTCTCAGAATGAGTAATATTTGTCAAAATCTGTTGCAAAAATTGTCAACAAAGTCTTACCCACGCCTCGTTTTTTTATTATGTTGCTTTTAAGGACAAAGACTTTCTTGTAATTTCTTTTTTTTAAATGATCTTGAGCAGTAGTTTTTCATGCTTTCTGAAGGTCTTTAAATGTTCTTCTTTGGACATTAGCAGCTTTTTTACTCATTTTCATTCCAGTCTTTGTACCTGACTTTTTCAGAGTTTTTTGCTTCTGTTTTATGGTTAACTCACTTAACACAGACCTATGACTCATTCAAGAAAGAAAAAGGCGCCTAGCTCTGTCTACACAGAACAGACAACTGAGCAAAGGACTCATTTTAAATTGGTTCTCTGTTACTAGCTGTTGCCAAAACACACAATTTGTTCCCATTTCTTTAGCTGAATCTTTGAAAAATGTCAAAGAAAACACAGTTTGACTGGCACAGATGGTATTTTTGCACCAGTAAGGTGACTCCCGAAGAGCTACTAGCTGAATACTTGGCATATCTCAGCTGGCTGTGCAGCATGTCTTTAAAAATTCGAGAAAGTTAGTAAAACAATTTACATCCTATGAACAGTATCTAAAAGTCATGTCTGTACTGAAAAAAAGGGTTGGTGAGAAGAACCCATTCTTAAGGAAGAGAAAGCGTGAGAAACGGCTGGCAAATTACACAAGAACTAAAGAACTGGACTGAAAATCAGTTGCTACATATCTTATGAAATGATGAATCCAGATTTGAAAAATTTGGTTCACATTGTCAGAAAGTACAGAGAAGGTCAGGAGAGATACAACAATGAGTGTCTACAGCCATGTGTAAAACAGAGTAAAGGTTCTGTTATGATTTGGGTACCTCAAGAGTTTGATCCATCCTGTAGTACCATACAAAACATATTATTTGCAACACTCCAGCATGACAATGATCCAAAGCCCACTGCCAATGGAGTAAAGGCAAAGGAGAAAAAACACAAAGTGGATGCACTGGCCTTCCCAGAGCCTGGGCCTCAACATTATTCCTGAAGACTACTTAAAGAAGTTATGAAAAAGCTTGCCTAAAAGAGTTTGGGCTGTGTTGAAGTATAAACGTGCACCTAGTTCCACATTCAGGCAAAATATAAAGAAATGAGGTGTGACTCAAGACTGCACAATAAATTATAAGATATTTGCCATAAAATCAAGATACATCTTACTCCATTAAACACTTTAAGCCTGCATACACACCATATTTTGAAGATGTTTAAACTTCTCTAACTCTTCTCTTGGCTACTTTCCCTTTCTTTCTAATATTAAAATAGTAAAAGGACAGAAATAAGAGATAAATGTTGGTGGAAAGTGTCCAGTACAACACAAAGATTTCAGGAAGATATTCCATCCTTATGTGACACAGTGCTTGTCATAAATTTGCAATAAAGAGGTCTTGATGCATTTTTGTATTAGTTGTAAGATGAATAAGATATTTTGACTGTTTGTCATTTGTTTTGTTGTTGATTCCTTAATTTTTGTTTTGTTTTGTTTGTTTGTTTGTTTTTGGCTTCCCAGGATTATCTGTGGCAGTTAAATTCAGTGGACTATGGACAGTGGACTATAGTTTAAGTTTTCTGGTTGTCTGGGCCTGGCTTTCCTGTTTGTTACAAAGATTAAAAATGGATCCTGGATTGGAAGAGGAACAAACCAAATTAGAAAGAGGAACAAAATGTTGCAAATCATACATTATTTTTTACATGCTGTGCATCATTAATTTCATTGCGCCAGTTGATGGATTTTCCCTGAAGACTTGCAGAATCAGCTACAGTACTGCCATATGTGTCGGGAGTAAACTCAGAGCTGTTCCTGGAGATATTCCCTCAACTGTGACAGGCCTTGATTTAACTTCTAACAGAATTTCAACAATATATGCTTCAGACTTTAAAGATCTACTAAATTTGACGTGGTTAGACCTCAATATCAACAACATTTTACAGATAGAAAGCGGTGCGTTTGCCAGTCTAAGTTCCCTTGAGACATTAAATCTAAATAATAACAAACTTGTTACACTGGGAGAGAATGTTTTTGATGGCTTGAGTCGCCTCATTGAGCTAAGAATTAATCAAAATCACATCAAACAACTGGCATCCACGTCTTTTAAGTCCATGGTCAGTTTAAAACTTCTGGACATTTCTCATAACAAACTGCACCACATTACAAAAGTTCAATTGATATTGCAACATCTGCCACATCTACGGGAGCTGGTAATAAGCAACAATGAATTAACCACTTTTCAGTCATTTGAACTGACAAACAAATCATTAGAACTTCAGTCCCTTGATTTGTCTAAAAATCCCCTCGCAGTCTTCAGGATCACTGCCGATGTTTTTCCAAATCTCACCTGGTTTAAAATTGGGAGCCCAGCCAGAAAGAAACAAATGATATGGGACGTGCAAAACAAGACATTTCTAAGTCGTGTTACTACTCTTGACATTAGTGAGCTTCATTTGGGTCTTGGGGACATGGAAAGGTTGTTAGAGTCAGTGAAGTCATCGTTAACTATTCTGAGAATGAATGCAATGACACATAACCTGACCACATTGATCAACATTTCCTGCACCATCCCAACAATGAGGACTCTGCAGCTTCGAAGCAACAACCTCGGTTTTGTTGGTGCGTACTTGTTTAAGTTGTGTATTAATATAACTGAGTTAGTTTTGACAGACAACAAAATAAAAAACATCCATGATGATGCTTTCAGATCCCTTAAAAATTTAAGGATTTTAACGCTGAGTAAAAACAGGCTTCCACTGGTTCCAGCTGCAACAAGGAATCTACCAACTCTTTCAGAGCTGGATCTCAGCACCAATAACATCAGCACACTGGACTGTCATGATTTCACTAATCAGACAAAGCTCAGAAAGCTTTATCTTTATCAGAATTCAATCCCAGCTCTGAAACCCTCTGAAAAGACAAATCTTTTGAGTTTCAAAGCCAGGAATATCCGTGTTGCATCTCTGGACAAAGACACCTTTGTTTACACGCCACAGCTGCAAATACTTGAACTTTCTTCAAATGAACTTAAAGAACTCTCTCCAGATCTGTTTTTCCCAATTCCAAACCTTAAAAGCCTTTACATATCCAGGACAGGTCTTTACTCTCTAGGCTTCCTTATAGATGCAAAACTCACAAAGCTGGAGTTTCTGCAGGCAAGGCAGAATTTATATTCAGTTATCCGCCAAGAAGATATAAAATCCCTACCAGCTCTGACTTATCTGGACCTTCAGGGCAATGGATTCACCTGCAACTGTGATAACAGCTGGTTTCTCTCGTGGGCAAATGACAGCAAAACTCAAGTTTTTGATGCCTATAACTTTACGTGCAACTATCCAAAAGAATTCAAAGGTAAGAAGCTGTTGGACTTGGACACCAGCTCCTGCTCAACTGGCTTTATTTACTTTGTTCTCACCACATGTGCAATCCTGTGCTTCATGGTGGTGTCCTTCACCTACCATTTCATGGGCTTGCAACTGGTATATGCCTATTACCTGTTCGTGGCTTGGCTTTTTGATAAAAAGCAAAAAAACAAGAAAACTCCTCATCAGTATGATGCCTTTATCTCCTATAACACCCACGATGAGTCTTGGGTCATTGACAAGCTCTTACCAAAACTGGAAGGAG
>VUQG01030320.1:0-12483 GCA_015106755.1 Etia nguti | reverse complement strand
CTGTTGTGGCCAGTGCTATCCTCTATGCTGTTGCATGCTGGGGCAGCAGGTTGAGGGTCGCTGATGCCAACAGACTCAATAAACTGATCCGCAAGGCCAGTAATGTTGTAGATATGGAGCTGGACTCTCTTAAGGTGGTGTCAGAGAGGTGGATGTTGTCCAAGATAAAGACAATGTTGGATAATACCTCCCACCCACTCCATGACATGCTGGCTAGTCACAGGAACACGTTCAGTGAGAGACTGAGATTACCAAAAAGCACCACTGGAAAGACCTGGAAATCATTCCTGCCCGTGGCCATCTCCCTATACGACTCCTCCATCTAATACACTGTAAACACTGCAATAGCTACATCCTTTTGCACACACTCTTTTCGTATTCGGTAATGTTGATGTCTATTTTCTTGATATTTATTTATAATCACATCTGTTAACCCTGGATATTTATTATTTGGTGATTTGTATATATTGTGCTATTCCTTATATCTTAACATATTGTATTGTTAAATAGCCTAGTCTGTTTTTGTTAATGTTACTGTACTGGAGCAACTGTAACCAACATAATTTCCCTAGGGATTAATAAAGAATGCTGATTCTGATTCTGATAGAGGGCAGGATGAATCGGTCCTTTCATGTTGTTTACGCCAAATTCTAACCCTACCATCTAAATGTCACATAAAAAATTAAGATTAATCAGAGCAGATGATGTTTTTCTATTCTTCTATTGTCCAATTTTGGTGCAATCTACATCCTCAATTTCCCATTCTTAGCTGACAGGAGTGGCACACGGTGTGGCCCTTCAAGGTACTGACATCTGGCATTAACAAGGTATTTTTGCTCAGAGAACTGCTGCTTACTAGGTTTTTTTTCTTTTTCAAACCATCCTAGTGAGCCATGAGATTGTTGAGTGAGAAAACTCCAGCAGATCAGTAGTTCTTTACATACTCAGACCCACCAGTCTAACACATAAATACATAAACAACCATGCCACATTCAAAGTCACATTAATCACCTTTCTTGCCCATTCCAATGCCTGGTTTGAAATTAGGCAGCTTGTTTTGACCACACCTACATGCCCAAAAGCACTGCAATGAGACTAGTTGATTAGATATTTCCATTAAAAGAGCAGTTAAACAGCTTTACTTAATAAAGTGCCCAGTGAGCGTGTGTTAAGTTGTATACAGGGCTTATTTCATGTTATCATCAGAATGTCATGAAACAAAGTGAACAGGATGAGTGAAAACTTAATACCAGTGACATGTGAGGCCTACAGCAGCTTGCCATTATAGCAGTTTCATAGTGCTACAGTACAGGTTCCTTGAGGCCTGAAAAAGGAATCACAGCCTTTCAATTGATAGTAACTTAAAAAAATGAACGGAAAGCATCAGCAAAATAAGTGATGATACATAAATATATTCAGGGTCTAATCATACTGTCCGTTCATTTCTTTTTCAGACAAAAAAAGCTATTTTGCGTGGAGCAGGTAAATCAAAGCTCAAAACACTATTAAATGCCTTCATGTAGACCTTGAAGCAGAAACTCCAACTCCAGAACTCCAATGTTCTCATTGGATGAATGACATTACAAGGTCATATGTTTTAACTTTGGCTAGGAGCTTATCTCCTGCTGAAATTGGCTTATTTTAGCATAATTATAGATGACCAGTGCTGGACAGACTGACATGAACAGTTTCCATCAAAGGCATCGCTGTGTATAGTAAGGTTTATCTCGGCTTGCATTACTGTGCCTATTAACTGTTTTTAAAACAAATACACCGAGTACAAGTACAGAGGCACAGACCCAGCGTTCTGCATTTCAAAGCCAAGACTGTTTTTTTTTTTTAGCGTTTCCATTTTCTGTCATATATTTTGGGGGAAGTGAGACCAGAAGTGCCATTCCCAGTGCTATAAATGGCTGTTACACTAGGTCTTCACGCTGGAATTTCCCGCGTGTGACTTCACATGAAGGAGAATAAAAACAGAAACAAGCTAACGACGCGAGAGTCGTCTGAAACTGTGTAGACTCGGACAAACCGTTAAACGAAGACAAAATGCTTTCCTATTGCTTTTTTTTTTTGTAGTTATCCTTGTGTTTATCTAGAAAAATCACGTCTTCTACCTAACGCTGAACTGTTTTGATGACGCAAGAAAGACCCACATAATTTTTTTTTATCATAGGGGTACATTCATGATATTATTGCAATACGCCGTTTGTGTAACGAGACTATTGTACTTATGGGCGTTAGTTATATATTTAATATTTTAGAGTATCGGTATTTTTTATTTGTGTTAATACTAGGGCCAGAAAACCCAATGCTTGAACTCTAAGCAATTCATTTCACCCCTCGTATAAACTAGTGGTTCGTCCCGCGGGGAGTGAGGGGGGTAGAGAGGTTCCTGTAGCTTCTTTGGATTTGCCGTGACGCGCAGCCTCGTCCTGTGTTTGGGTGCTTTACTCGGGTATAGGAGAACCGTGGAGTCCACATAAAACAGGGCTAGCTGTCCGGAGCGGATCTTGAAGATAAAGGTGAGTTTCACAAAAGTGGAGTCCTAAAATACTGGCGGTGTTGTCGTTAAAATGAGTCAATCGGTGTTTAACAACGCCAAATAACGGTCACGAATCAACCAGACTGGAGCACTCGGAGGATGCCAGTGTGCTGCTAGCTTAACTTCTTGTTAGCAGGAATTTGTTAAACGGTACTTAAAAGGACGCTCGTGTTACTTTTAGCTGCCAGCATTTGAGGTAGCATTCTGCGGCCGTTTATACTGCCGACGGAAAGAAAAAGGCATTGGTGAAGGTTAAGTGTGCTTCCAACAGACTGAAAAGTTCAAGTCGAAAACCATTGGCTATTCTGTTGGTTCACAGCTGAAGGTCTGCTAATGGACTTAATCCTGTGTTAGCGTTGGAAATTTAACATAGTGAACTGGGAGTGCTTGTAGATGTACGTATAGTGTCTTGGTTATATCAAAAATTAAGTTCAATTCTAAAACTTTTTGAGTTTTATACGTTTTTGTTTGTGTGTTGTCTGTACGGGGATTGGTGTTGTTAACATTGCTTAGCTTGTCCTCTTTCCTTGATTAATATTTATGCCGTGTTACGACACACGGAGAGCAATAGAACAAACAATAGGGTTGTTGTTTTTTAGGTTATTTATTAAGTATTTTTAAATGATTCCAGCTCTACTGAATGATCATGTTTATTGTTGCATGTTCTCAGATCAGTTGTTGTGTGAATCCCGCTATCTCATCCACTTATAAAAAGGTATTTACTGTGTGGAAACAACCCCATAATAACTCAAATATTCAATGCAGAAATCCAAAGGCACAGTAATAATCATTCAGTTTTTTTGACTGATGTACCAAAAAGTGATTGCCAGTATTTAAACCTAGTATGTCATGTACAACAACAACATATGTTATTGAATAATGTCCTCTAACAACATTCCTGTCAAAAGGTAGGAGCTGCAATCAGTCTTTGGTGAAAGGACTTTTAACAGCTCTATAAATCAATTTTAAATGGCAAAAAAGGGACTGGATTCATTATAATGTAGCACACAGAGTAGATACAATAATGCAGAGTCATAAGTATACTTGCAAAAGAATACATTTCATTTGCAAGTAACATTTTATATGTGACACCTTTTGTAAATTGTATTGACTACAGCCTATTTACCAATACAAATACGGATATGAGAGAAAGAACCCCACATGCAAACATCATTATTAGCTTTTTGCACAGTCGCATTGTAATGTAGGTTGAGCTATGCTCGTTATATCTTCAGACAGAGAATCCACAAATTCTTTGAATTCTGAAGCTGAAATTAGTGACTATAACTCAAACACGTCATATGAAAAAGAGCCTTTGTTTTTGTCTTGAGTTGTGCTTTATTTCTTATTAAATCAAACCTGTCAGTGGGACAAGTTTTCCTTCTTCTCTGTTACTGTATTCATGATGTCCAAATTACGTCATCCAGAACGTCATCGTTGTTGTTATTACTTGTGCAGAGCAGAGGTTTTAAATAGGGCCTCGAGTGCAATCAGAAATCCTCTCCTTCAAAGGAGCTGAGAAAGCTCGGCATAAGGTTGCGCAGTCTTGGCAAAGGCCTTGACTTTCCATGCTCTGGCTAAATGTTACTAGGTGGAGGCCTTAGTCTTGGGGCATTGCAGCGCTGAAAGTTACACTTAAAGCTCTCTGCCTGGATTTTTCTTGTCGAGACCTACAGACAGGAAGGGGTCAAACACATCTGGTGGCCTAGAGCTCTCAGTCAGCATTGTTTTTTGGGGGCTTTCTCTCTTCTTTTTTTTTTCTTTTCTTCAATCAAACCAAGTGAACTAATCTAAGAGAGCCAGGTGCCTCCTCTGTAGCAGCTGACAAGCTTGCATATCAACTACACCAAACAAAATGTGACCAATGAGACTGAAGTTAATTTAGATAATATTACAAAATAACTGCCAAGAAATGCCCTGTGGTGTTTCAAGATGGTTACTAATCGGCAAGTTTGTTGTTTTGCTTCTGTTTTTGTTTTTTCCAAAGAGGAAGTTTTCAGTCACCTAATGGAGTAGTTGTAATTTTGAAAAAAGTTACTGAACGTCAGTCTAAACAACTGCAAAGAAAGGATTGGGTAGTTTACATTACTTGCTTGTGTTCATTGTTATATGTGTTTCAAGAGTGTCCTGACATATTTCCCATTGAGACTACAGTTGTTTTAAGACCAGGCCACTAATGTTTGGATTGTTGGTTCAGTGTGGGGATGACTAGGAGTGGTTGGAGCATGTTCACACAGTGTTGAGAGAGTGCCTGGCATTTTTAATCTAGCACTTCAATGATCACATGAACAATTTTATCAGTTTGGGTCATCATTTTTCTATCTTATCGACTACAGATGTACTAAAAAAGGACACTGTCCCTTTTACTGTATCTGTACCAAAAATAGTGTTGACCAAAAAAAAAAAGTGTTCCTCCCAAGCTGACACTGCCAAAAAGTACATTTTTAATAAGTTTATATGAAAGTGTGACCTAATTAGTAAGAAAGACACCTAGAAGTTAAGTGCTAACCATGTTATCTGTCACTGATTGTTTCAACACAGGCACACTATGGATGAAGAAGAACAGTTTGTTAACATTGATCTGAATGATGACAATATCTGCAGCGTCTGTAAGCTAGAGACAGAAACGGGGACCTTATCTTTCTGCCACGTCTGCTTTGAACTCAGCATTGAAGGTAAGGCTGTGGGCTGCTTGTGTGTTCAGCAACAAAGTGCTATGGGGAAAAAAGAAAAGAGCTCCCTGCTTTTTTCTTTTTTTCTTTTTTTTTTCCAAAGTGTGACCTTTTCTTAATTGCCACACACTAATGTCTGTCTGGTGGGATTCCGAATTTACCTTTGTCTTAATCTCCAGCAATTTCAGAGCTTTACCAACAGGCAGGCTTGCATGAATACATCAGTGCTGCTCTTAGTTGCTAAGACGTTTCACTATTTGTATAATGTAGAATCATCCAGATTCTTCTTCGAATCAGTTCCCATCATGGCAAATATGCCTGCACCAGTTGTTGCGATAAAGTTTGAGAGACTTTCAGTTTTTCATCAGTTTGATGTCTTATAGGATTGCCTGTCACATTCGCTTCTTTTATCCTCTCTAGAAACAATGTATAAGCTACACGTGCAGGGTAATGGGACTGCACGACCGAAGCCCTAAGTATAGCAGGCTGCTGTGATTCTCCCGTTTGATGTGCCACTTCAACTCAAGAGCATGTGTTTGAAGTTTTTTCATCTCTTATTTAATGAGTGGCCTATTTGAAGAAGAATGGGGAATCAAAAGGGATTGGACATGCCTCTCATTTGGCACTCATCTCACAGATGCACAAAGGCTCTTGTTTGCAAGAGTTGAACTGTGTGTATATGTTTATCTGCGCACAGTGTGATTGTGTATGATGTGCAAAACAGCTATAGAGGATTCTGGGAACTGCCCAAGTGCTTCCAGGATGGTATATCATTTTGAGATAGGCTGGATTGTTTTGCTCACTTGGGCTGTCTTTGCATATTCTGTTTCAGGATTTTGAGTCCAAGTACTAAAAGTGTATCCCCAAATCTGAGGTGCTCTTTGGCACCCTTCTCAGCCTGCTTCAGTGCCATTCTATGTTTTTTGGGGTGCAAGTTTTGATGTCAGCGTGTATAGCATTGAAGTGGCTTTTACGTAACTGTCTGGTATGCGGGGAGAAAAGATAGAGTTTGCAGACAAGCACGTGTTTCTGGTGCAGCTAAGCATATCATTGGTCGGAGAAAAGCCTGCCAAGCTTCATGTGGCCACTTTCGGCATGGCTGATTGGAAACTAAAGCCTAGCCATGTGCTCGCTGACTGCTCATGTAGACTTAATAGCCATAGCACCCATTCATCCTGTGCCACTGTTTGTTTGTTAAAAGAGAAGAAGCAAGGCTACAATTTACTCAAGGGCAAATCTGTTAACACTGATAAACATGGGTCTATATAGCCTTCATAGTGGTCTTTATCTCTTTTATACACACACACACACATCAAGTGGCCCCCCCCCTTTTTTTTTTCAGCAGATGTTTTTATTTTTTAAAGTAATTTTTTCACTGCTCAGTGGTGTGGTGATGACACTCACCACAACTTGACACTGCCACATTGTAGCTAAGCAGCAGCAAAGAACCCACTATGAGTTACACTCAAGTATTCTTTTCAGTCCACATCCTCCCACAGATGTGTTTACAGATATGCATGAAGCAGCGTTGTTCAGACATGTCCGGCAGGCGCTGACATGCAGAGTATTCCTAACTACTGTTGGATAGTATGCACCAACAAACCAGTAATGTTGGAACTTTGTATTCTGTATTTAAAGACACTTTTGTTATGTGCGTCGTTGTTAATCACCAAAGTTTCAGCTGACGGTAGCACCAGGTGCAGATATAAATGTAAATGCCGTTTGTGGTTAAAGCGTTGTTCACAGTTTAAAGTAAAATGAATGGACAGGAAGTGCAGTCTTTGTATCTCCAAGTGGCTGTTTCTTGAGGAAATCACTTTGGACTGCATGTGCTTGTTCTATCAGAAAGCATCGAACAAAATTTTGTACTTATTTATATACTGCTCAACCTCTGCTTTGGTTGGCACACCTTATTTACAGTGTTTCTTTTCCCTTTTCTTACTATACCATCTAGCGGTATTCTACACAGCCTTGAGCGTCAACACATTGCAACAGAGAACAAGGGGGTTACTGCAGTCCCACACCCAAACACCAAGAGCCAGCCAATTACTACTTATGTTCTGTGGAAGACCTGTTTCATGTTAAAAGAACATGCATATTTCAGAGGAAGTTTTATAATTAGGGCTTCTGTATAACTGCTCAGACTAATCTGCTAATAACCTAACCCCGACATTCCAGTGATACCAAAGATTATAAGATGACTAGGAGAGCCAGAGGTGCCGTTTAGTTGTGGCTTGCTGGTATAAATGTTGGTTTGGTTGTCAGATGTGTAATGGAAATTAGAGTAGGCAAGTAATTACTATTACATGTGATCTCTAAAGGACCACATTAAAGAAGCAGAGTACCTTTGGCTGTGATGGTATCACACACTTTCTCGTTCTTTTGAGCCGCTATTAATATATTGTGCAAGCTGTGATCCGTAAATACCTGAGAGAACTGACACAAGGTGGATAGGTGAATATTTTTTTATCTAGCCCCCATCACATATGGTTTCTTGTTATTGGACTTCTGTGGCTCCTTGTCAGACGATCAGTCTGCTGAACCATCATGTTCAACTGAAACCCAGCACCATTTTTTATTTCTTTATTTCTTTATTTTTTCTTATATAATTCTGAGTGAATTCGTGATGAAGTCTGGTATTATTATACCAGACTTCATCAGAGCTTGGAATGAATAAACATAAAATTCCTAAAGGCTGGAATATTGTAGACGGTGCTGATTCTGACTGCAGCATGCTTCTATAAATGGCTCATTTATTGTGGGTGAACTCTTCACCCTGGGGTGTATTGAGAGGCCCAATTATGTTGCAGCCTGTGGTAGCTGTTTGATTGAACACAGCTGGGGTCCAGATACTTGCTGAACCCACTGCGTGGTCTACTAGTTTTGTACTAATACATGGGTTTGAATGAACGGCTCTTTTTAAAAGCCTTGAGTCTCCTTTAGCCTCACGTACATAAATTGCCTCATGGTGTTTAAACCAGCACATTTCTGTAGTGAAAATAAGCAACTCTGTTGTAAAGAACCTTTTTTTCCCCACCTTGTGTGGTGTACATGCAGGGTATAGGCCTCATTTCAGTAACAGTATCAGCTCATTGTATGTGCCTTGCAGAAAGCACCAGATGCTGCATAGTTAACAGGCAATGCTATAAAAATGATAGAAAATAGTGTGCATGGGCCATTGTTCTTGTGTTGTTAAACAAACTAATCCGAATCTTTCATGCATCAATATCCTTTTCCATGAACAGTTTGTACTTTATTTTCTGGAATCTGAGTACTTCTTAAACATGGAGTTTGTGTTCGAATGTATGACTGTTAGTTCACAGCAGGTTCTGCATAAACATGATTTAGGCATAAGAAATGTTGCATACATAATTCTCCCTGCCACTCACTGTACCGTGTCCACAGTGTGTGACTGTAGCCCTCAGTTCTTGTCAGAGTAAAATAAACACGCCTTGAGCAGAAGCATTCATGATCTATATTTAGTTGATTTATATTATTATTATTAGTAGTATTATTATTATTAATAATAATAATAATAATAATTGTAATGAACAAGGTCACCTATTGCTGTAGTCTGTTTTTCAAGGTTGGCAACAAAACACACACAAAATAAATAAGTAAGTCTTTTAAACATGTTTGGACCATGTGCAAGTTTGACATTTGTTACTGTTTCGTTTGTTTGCTGTTGTTGTTTTTTTTATGGCTGCCATATTGGTAGAAATAAACAGAGATGTGCGCATGGGTTCTTGTAGGTTTCTGTAATCGTATCTGTGTCTTCCAGGCTGAAACTACCGCTGTTTCAGAGTTTCAGTTAGGCTGTTCAGTTAGATAGGGTTTCCTGCACCTGTGATGGCAGCTAGTCTGTAGGAAGCACTGCAGAACATCTCTAGTGGTTAACATGTAGTCTGAGTTCACGAGTCATTGAGTTCGTTGTTGTTCATGTTGGCGTGTGCAGCTGCTGACAAACCGTTCTCCTAAGCGGTGCCATGCAGCTCTTATTGGCACCTTACCATCAGTGACCTGTGTGCCGCTGTCTCCATGCCAACTCTCAACACGCTATTAAAGTGTGTCAAGGATTGAGTGGGCAGAAGGTTCAGAAGTTTTATGAAACAGACATTACTTAATATATCACATATTATCTATATAATGCTCTGCAAACGTATATCAGTGAGTTTTCTTTGCTTGACGGAAACCACAAGAACAAAACTTGTGCAGGGCAGAGTTCAGTTTGGCCAAAACTTGCCACTAAAAGAAGCTGGACTGTCAAACAGAGGAAGTAATATCTCTGTGGTTTTGTCTTGTTCCCCTAGTTTCTAAATGTTTTTGTGCCATGTTTTCCTTGTGACTAAAACCTTGTGATTTAGTTGTTATTGCCCTTACTGTAAAGTGTTTGAGTTCTACTAAAACATAATCCTTCTCTTAAAGGAAAATCTTTCCCACCTGCCTGAAGTTGTATTATTTTATTTTAATGAAACCAGCTATGTGATTTCTGAATCAAGTGTGGGTTTGACTTGCCTGATTCTACTTTTGTATAATTATTTGTAGGCAGGGATTACTGATTACAGGCTTGGATTTGTTTATTAAACTTGAGCTTGCTTTTGTGCTTTGTCTACGACAGTTTAACTTCACCCCTTCCCCAGACGAGGAGACCAAAACAAGTCCATTGGTCATCAGTGTGACTAATGTCTCTGGATGTCACAGCCTAACAATGTTGATTCACCTCCAGTGAATAGTCTGTGTGTGCCTGTGTTTGTGTGTGCAGCTATGAAAGACAGTAGTGCTAAGCTGCTTAGCTGGTGTGAGGTCTTTTGCTGGTGGTGCACTACCCTGGTTGTGGGCCAATGACTTTTCTGCAAGGCAAGTGGTAGTCACTGTTTTTGTGGACATCCAAAGGCTAAGACTGATCAGATAAATCCATGGCTGTGTGACTGGCAGAAAGCTCCTGCAGCGATTAATAAAGTGTCTAAAGAGTCATTGACTATTTGTTAGGCAATTATTCACGCGCACACACATGACTCAAAACTTTTATACCATTTGGTTCCATCATGACACTAATCCATTGCAAACATCTGACTTTAAAGGCACTCGGTGTCAAAACCCGAATACGCTGAAGCTAAGAATAGATTTCTGCCACACAGTTGCGTAATGGTCTAAAACCTTCCTATGTGCTAAGGCATTTAAGATCTATTAATGCAGTCTGTCCCAAAATTAGGGATGAACTATTTGATGTGATTCCACAAGGTTACAAAACAGAAGCTTTTTCAAAAGATGTGAAAGCAGATTAGGACCAAAAGTATTGCCTACAAATAAATTTGTGCAAAAAAAATATTTTTGTTTTCCTTTTCATGTGAGCCACTTCTATTTTTATATAACTAATTTCTAGGCAAAAGAATAACTTTTACAATTCGTACAACATGCAGCCCTTATCCTCGAGCCACTAAAACTAAAATTCTCTTGGTAATTTTTCAGTCAGCATGCATTATGTCTGTTCTTTACACAACTTTGCTTATAGTCCCTGCTGTTCCTCCAGTGACCTTATGCAGCTTAGTTCTCTTTCTCAGACATTTTATACTTCAATTTTCCTTTTCTCATGTCAGTTTTGCTAGTTGTTCATTAATATTTTGTCCTCATTTAAGTCATTAAAATTAGTATGGGTTCTCTCCTAACTTAGACTAAGTGGAATTTGTTGAACCAGCATCTCTGTCAGGGTGCCTCCTTGCCTTACGTTGTTTTGCATGTGTGTAACTTTAGAACAGCCCTGTACTACAAATGCCAAACATAAGGACTTGTGAGTGTGTGCTGTGGTACTGTGGTCGGGTGGTGTAGTGAAAACAGTGACCTGGCTGCTGGTAAAGTGCAGAGAGGCGCTTGCAAGGTAAATGTCTCTGTGTGAGCTTCTAAATCTATATGAACAACAATGACTAATCTCCTCACCTCAGACTCCAACACGTATGCCTGTCTACTGAGAAATAGAGGCTGTGAAAAGGTCATCCTTACATGAATTAATGTAAATGAAGTGCTGCTTCATGTGGACAGAGACAGACCAATTTCCTCTCATGAATTATCTGGCTTAAAAAAAAATTAAAAAAATAAACCTTTATATTTGCGTTGAGACTGAGTTAATCTATTATCCCTCCCATCTCGAGCTCTACTGGCTAATCCACTGAACACTAAGCAGCTTTTACTGAGAGATTGTAGCAGGTCAGTCTGTCAGCTTTAGCTTGCTTTCATACTAGTTTACTTCTTACTTTTATTTGGTGTGGCAAGTTCAGTAGGTTAATAATCCATCAGAATATGGTATACATGCAACCTGGATTATGGCATAAGCTAAAATAACAGTTACTGTCTTCTTGGAAGGTGTTCTTACATTAGCAGGAGGCAGAAAGAGCTTTCTAACAGTATTTTGTCTACTGGATGTGGTAGATTTGATGTGTATTTGTGTGTGTCTAGGTGTGCTACTGAGTGAGTGTGTGTGTGTGTGTGTGTGTATATCTATAAGCTTTTGAAGCAGTATGTGGTGGCTGCATTGAAGAAAAGCTAGTAGGGCTGGGCGATATGGCCCAAAATTCATATCTCGATATCCTTTAGCTGGATGGCGATATACGATATATACCTCGATATTTTTTTAAAGCCATAAAGTAGAAACAAAAAGAGAGTTCTTAGTCAAAGCTGTCCCAGATCTCACACAGGCACTTTTATTAAGATAAAGCGCAGATGTACATGAAAAAATTACTCCGAAATAAATTATCAGCATTTATTAAATAATAATGCTCCATAAATAAAATAATGTTGTTTTTGTACATAACAAAAAGCTCACAATTGTGCAGTCAAAATGTAAACTAAAAGACGCTGAGCATAATAACAAAGACAGATTTCGCAGCTGCTCTGTTCCCAAGTTCTACTGCGTGACTGACAGCCTTGAGTTTGAAATCCGCTTCGTAACCATTTCTCTTATATCTCTGTGCATCTTCGTAGCTTACCAAAGTCGTACTAAAACATTTTTGACAGATTGCTGAGTGCCGTGTAGCACATAAAAGTTCGCGGTCAGTAAGCACAACCAGAATTCACACAGAAGGCGCACTGTCGATTTTTGAGAAAATGAAAGGATTTTAGTGTAAGGTTATAGTCCAAAAAATACGCTATACTAGTTTTGTAACGTGGTTTGTTTCGGGGCAGGAGGCTGGGAGACTTCGCGGTCTGGGATACAGCACGCAGTTTCACACACTCTTCATTTTGCACTTTATGGCGCTGTTGTAAATGGTGAAA
>VUQG01030316.1:10724-23641 GCA_015106755.1 Etia nguti | reverse complement strand
CCTACAGTACTGGACTACACACACACACATACACACACACACACACATGTCAAACCACACAAAGACAGAAAAAGATAAATGGACAAAGACACACATCTGCATCAACCCACCCTCTAATGTCTCTCTTCCACAGCATGTCTTTATCCTGTTTTCCTTCTCTCACCCCAACCGGTCGCAGCAGATGGCCGCCCCTCCCTGAGCCTGGTTCTGCTGGAGGTTTCTTCCTGTTAAAAGGGAGTTTTTCCTTCCCACTGTCGCCAAAGTGCTTGCTCATAGGGGGTCATATGATTGTTGGGTTTTCTCTGTATCTATTATTGTACGATCTACTATACAATATAAACCACCTTGAGGCGACTGTTGTTGTGATTTGGCGCTATATAAATAAAATTGAATTGAATTGAATTAATGTGGATAAAAATCTTTTGCAGTCAATGACTGCCAGAAGACTAGAATCCATGCACATCATCAAATGCTGTTTTCTTCCTTGAGATGCCTTACCAGGCCTTTAATGTAGCCAGCTTCAGTTGTTGCTTGTTTGAGGGTCACTCTGCCTTCAGTTTTGGCTTCCATAACTGACAAACATGTTCTATTGGGTTACAAACAGTAAAATATCCCATTTCTTTGTTTTGAGAAACTCGTAGCTTGACTTAGTGATATGCTTATGGTCATTATACAATCATTCAACCTGAGCAGAGAGCATAGCTCTGTATATTTCAGAATTCATCCTGCGATTTCTCAGATCATCAGTAAACACTAGTGACTTGGTTCCAAAGCCAGTCACACATACCCATGCCATGACATTGCTTTCACCATGTTGTTGATGATGACTGTTCATTGTACAGTAGACTTTGACAATAATACACCTACCTCCTTTAAACTGTTATTGATCTGGCTACATGTTGTGAAGAGGGGTTTTGCTAACCAAGGAAAGAATTCTGTGATTATCCACTTTAGTTGGCTTTAGTCATCTTTCAGGCCTTTTGGTTTTGCTGAGTTAGCCTGTGCATTCAGTGTTTTTAAGAATTTACCAGATTGATGATTTGGCCACTGCTATCAGAGAGATAGGAAAACTAGGCTTGGTTTGTTTTGTCAGCCCAATGGCTGGATTCTTGGATTTTTTGGACTGCATATTGAGAATTCCAATGAACATCTTCCAAATTCAAGTTTAATACTTGAAATCAGTCCCATACCAACAGAACAGGCCCCATGAAACATGGCAATGAATTATCTTATTACTTTTGAGTCTCCAAAAATGGGAGACTATGTATAAAAATGGCAGCAGTTCCTAAACAGTTAATGCAATAGTTGTGTTAAACGCCTCAAATTAAAGCGAAAAGTCTGCACTTCAGTCACGAATTGATTGTTTGATATAAAATCTACTGTCATGGTGTATAGAGACAAAATTATAAAAAGCTTGTTACTTTTTTTTAAAAGATAAAAAAAACAAACATATTTAGAGTTATTTATAAAAAAATTTTTGCTACATAATCCCAATTATCTTGCTTCATAAATTTGACGTCTTCAGTTTGTGTCTACATTTTAGAAAGTAGCGAAAATAAAGAAAACACATTAAATGAGAAGGTGTGTCCAAACTTTTGACTGGTACTGTATGTTCTTGTCTATTACATCTGTTTACCAGTGTACAGAGCTTAGCACTACTGCCATACAGCAAGAAGATTCTGGGTTGTTGTCTTTTTTTGTTTTTGCTGTTGTTTTTTGCCTTCAGACAAAAACTTCAAGGGGTTTTTGTTTCCATGTATCAATGAAGGGTGATAGACATGCAAATCTATTTCCAGGTGTATGTACAATGTAAAAACAAAAATGCAGCAATTAATGAGTACCTAAGGTTAAACAATGTTTAAAAGGTTCATTTTTGTATTGTTACAGGTTTGAATGTGTCACCAGTGTTTAAGGATTGGTATTTTTCAGGTACAAACCATAAGGGCACAAACAAGCATCCTTTAACAAGCAGTACTTCTAAACGTACATTAAGTTATTTTAGTTTCTAAGAGGTCTGAGTGAGGGCCTTTGGTTCAGTTGCTTCATGAATTTCAATCTTGCAGGAATGCCCACTTGAGGCAGAGAACAGCTGTACAACTCAGATGGTAATTCTATGTACCCTGCATATAAAAGGTGACATGAGGACATTTTCAGAATAACATGACATACAAGAAAAGGGGACAAACACATTCAGAAATACAGTAATTCAGCTTTTAACACTTGTTTTTTATATTAAAACATTTTTATGCCAACCAAGTAAATATATAAATAAAACAACATGCAGATTAAAAAAAAAAAACAGTGTCATTAACTATTTCAAGTTAATATCTTTTACAGAATACAGTACAACAGTAGTGAGCTAGGTCAGTCAATATTCAACATTCTGTTACAGTTACAGTTTTTTTTTTTTTATAGTAGGTAAATCTTTCTGTTTGGATGCTCCAGCCTGCCACGACATGAAGTATTCATTTTTCCCCTCGGAAAGCACAATAGAGTGAAGTTGGTGATAGAAAACCTGGCCAGACATTGCACTCATCACAAGCATTTCCTATCTGGTGATATGATGAAGTCCAGAGTGTGAGACTGGTTGCTCCCCACTAAAGGTGAGACACACCAGTGGCAATATTTGTATAACAGAAAAAAATAAGCAAGCTAAACTAAGTTGAGCTCATAAATGAGCTCATCAACTAAAACATAAATTGACATGTTTCCTTTAATTTCCCCTTTATAAGACTATCAGTGTAAACCTTGTAACAATACTGCAAAACTGTTCTGTTCTGTTCTGTTCTGTTCTGTTATGTTATCTTCCCAGTGGAAGATAACATAAAAAAGATAAAACTGTATTTTGGATAATGATCACTCACTGTGAAACAGTTTAAACAGCTCATAGCTGACATTTTCACACTGACCACACAATTATTTACAACAATATGATATATTTTAATAAAATAAAAGTACAACAGTGAAAGCTCAGCGCAAGTCCACATCTGCTTCACATCCAGTAAAAGAATAGTTTCAGCTTGTTTACTGGCATAAAGGATAGTGTGGTGTAGTGAAAAGGTTGTACTCGGCACGTAACTTTCATAACATGTCAGACGACGACCGGCACTGGGAACATTTCCTGCACTTTGAAATAGAACACTTCCTGCAAAAGACATTTCACAATAAAACTAAATAATGACCATTAGCAGTGTAGACACATTTTCTACATAATCCCTGCAATTAAATGACAAGGATGTTTCAGTATTTCCTGCATGACCAGGTGAACCCAATAACATTTAAAGGATCATTAAATCACAAGTCACACAGGATTTGGTCTGTATCAAATGAAAATTGTTCACAAATAGACAGATCTTTGAAAATAATAGCTACTTTAACTCTGTGCTCAGTTAGACTAATAAAACCTCATCTAGAAAAGTATCTTGCTCCTTACCATGTTTTTAATTTTCTTTTTGAGATGCAAAAAAATAAATGTTATTAAACATGTTTGATCATTTAAAAAATTGGCCTTCATTTGTGTCACTGTGGGCATCTACTTTGTTGTTAAAAGGGTTTTCTTTACATTTCGCTCTGTAATATTTAAGGATGCACAGAATTTTAGATACCTCTAAGGTCTTGCCGGCTGCTCATTACAAAAATATTATATTCAAAAGACTACAGTCATAACCCTCAGTCCTGTTTTGCAGCTTTTCTTTGCATTTCAGAACTTTGGCAGAATATTGACTCCATCACATTATTCATGAGCGTCTAAGGAAGGCACATAAAAACCAAGATAGTATACAGAAATTTAAAGTGGCGATTCATTTTTGTATGGAGGGCAGATTCTCTCTTTCTTCCCTCTTCTCTCTTCCTATGTCCCTCTCTCTTTCTCTCATTACCTCTGCGCTTCATATCTGCATGAGAATTGCATATCAGTAGCTCACAGAGACGGCGTAGTAGCTTCCTATGAGGCTCACAGAATATTCAGATAGCCTCCAGGAAGTCATTTTAATGTGAGGCTGGCATATATTTACCGGGAGAAAGGGTGAAGAAAACACAGAGAGAGGATGAAAGACAAGAAAGATCCAAGGAGAAATGAAAGAAAAACAACATACCAAATGTTTGTAGAGATGAAGAACAAGACACCATAAACAGGGTGACTGTAGCTGTCTTACACCAACAATCTGCTAATATGGCACGTTTTTTGACTTGGAGGCAAATGTATTGCATAGAAAAGCACAGAAAAATGCAATTGCAGTACAAAGACTAGTAAATGAGCAGGCAAACAATTCTTTGTAACAGAAGTGATGGATTCTATCCCATTCCAGATCATTTTACTGGTATGGAGGATGGTTTATATGCATTTTTATTAGATAAATGTAGGTCATTGGTTTTTTTTTTCCTTTTAAACAATGGACATTAAAATGCAACCATAGAAGTGTGCAGTGTTCAAGGGATATTAGGCAATACTTAAAGAGTGGATTCCTCAAGAGTATCCTCGCAACTTTATTAGCTTAAAAAACAATATGTTCAAAAATGAAAATGTATTTAGCTGGGTAGCTTTGGACATTCCTGAAATAGTAATTTCACCCATTCTGCAATGTAAATGTTGGCACAGGCTGGTGAAAACCGGTTACCCATAGCCATTCACTTAATCTGAAGAAATGTTTGCTTTTTAACACAAAATTGTTGCAGGTAAGGTTAACATATAACAAACTCTTCTTATTTGCCCCTGTTTGGCCCGTTTGCTTTGTGGACATTTTTTGTAAAGGCCCTCCTCACCTCCTCCATCCCTGTTTTGCTTATCTTGCCCATATCAATAGTGGTGCAAAAGCTTTCAACATCCATAGATAACAAGATGCAGATATGTGTTCAAATGACTTAACCTTCTCTATCAAATCAAATCAAATCAAATCACTTTTATTGTCACATCTATTAAACCACTGTCATTCGTAAAGTAACTGGTATCTTGTGGAAAGTGGGTCATCCGAACTATAAGATTCATTTCCACAATCTAAACCTATTGGATGTATCCTAATAGCAACAATCTCCCATTTTACCCCTTAGCCTTTTATGGCTGAACGGTAAATTCCCAAGGGTCCTCAGAAAGTGGAGACGCCACCAGGCCTTCTTTACAACTTCTGAGGTGTTTGATCTCTCTTGGAGGTCTGCATTCATGTGCACATCCAGGAACAGACACCCTCTCCACTCCCTTATCAACTCCCTGTTGATGCAGATGGGCTACAACAAAGAACAGCCGAGCATAGTGCTCCTGCTGTTCCTGGTGGAAGGTGGTAATGTTGAACGCTGTAAAAATGGCGTCTTCTGTTGAGTTTCTCAAAACATGAAACAAAGCAAAGATGGCATGTGCTCCTCCAGGTCCTGGTGTTCAAACAGACTCCAGTTTGTGGTGTCAGAACAGTCCTGCAGCTGATGTAAAATTAAAAAAAAAAGAAATCAGTAGAATGAACATATGATCTGACAGACCCAGGCGCGGTAAGGATGTTGTTCTACAGTCTTTATGATTGCAGACTTTGTCCAGTGTGTTTACACTCTTGTTGCACACAAAATATGCTGTTCAAATCTTGGGAATACTGACCTTGAATCAACATGGTTGAAGTCCCCAGCTATGATGTGCACTGCCTCAGGGTATGAGTTCTGCTAGCTGCTAATTGCTGTGCAGCTCATCCATGGCTAAGTTAGCATTAGCATTGGGTTTGTACGTATACGGCCATGACCATGACAACGATAAACTCACGGGATCTGCATCTAACAAAGTCCGCAGAACAGTGGCGGTCTACAGTCGCTGCATTTTTGCAGCAGCTGTCATTAATGTAGATGCATAGCCCTCTCCTCTGCTCTTACCGGAGCTGCTGTTCCCATCATGGCAGTGGACCATGAGGCCTGTTAACACATAGCAGAATCTGGTATGGATGGCTGCAGTCAAGTCTCTGTGATTAACACAATGCAACAATCACAGAAACATTTGTTGGCTGCACTCTGTAACATCAGTTTGTTGATTTTGTTTATTATGAATCTGGCGCTGAAGAAGAAAAGGCTTGGGAGAAGTGGCTTAAATAGTTATCCCCTTAGCTGTGCTAGTGGACCAGCCCTGCAGCCTCACTTTTGCTTCCTTTCTTTTATGTATGTACTTCGGAATGCCATGTAAGTGGTGATAGTCCACCATAATAGTCCTTTCAAAGCATAATCCCAAACTCAGAAGATCCTGGTGACTGTACGTAGATTCTACTAAACATACAGTCGTAGGTCCAAGCAAAAACACCACAGCCAGACATTTACACACCGTGAAAAAAGCACAGTGAAGAGTAGTGAGCCGCAGTGTTTATGGATGCCACCATCTTGCAAAAGAATAGAATGGAGAGAGAGAGAATATCAACCCAAAATCTAATTTAAAAAAAAACCACACAAAACAAAATGGACAAACAAAAAACATTAGATATACGTTGTATATTGATTTCGCATGTCATTGTGACTGAAATAAGATCTTGCATGGAGCTCCAGTCTGAGGGCAATCGATGGTCATTTTACTTTTCTAACATGTCAGAATAACCACCTCACCAAGCTTCTTTCTGATGGTGTTGTAGCCCATTCAGGATTTGTACAAGTCTACAATCTTGTCCATGACAACCTTTGACAGTTCTATGGTCTTTCCCACGGTGGTGGATAGACTGAAATGAAATAAACTGATTCTGAGCTGAGATCAGGAGTATCTGTAAGTGACTGATTTATTGTAATCTGTGTGCCACATGGGCACGTATCCAATCTGCAGGAGCCAGAATATTTGCCAGGAGGACAATGACATGCAAATCAATTCATAACTTTTATGCAATGTGCTTTTTTTTTTTAGGAATTTTTGGTTGATTCTGTCTCTCTCCATTAAAATTAGACTGCTATAAAAATTAGAGACTATTCTAAGACCTTAAGAGAACTAATTAATCCTCCTGCTGAATTTGCAAATTTGCTCACTTACACTGTATCCTCAACCAAATGGTCCATGACAAGTTGACTCTGAACTGCAGTTTCTGGATAGATGAGTGTAGTTATTTGCTGATAAAAGACCATATCCCACTCCTGTATAACATTCTCCCTTTCCATTTTTACAACTGGTGACCACTTGTCCACTGTGTTGAAGCTCGTGGAAATCAGTGAACTGTCACGGTACTGGGTCGTGTGACCCAGTGTTTGAGTTTTATTGTATTTTGTTTTCCATTTGTGTTCTAGTTTCGGTTTAGTTTACCTTATTAAGTGCTATGTTGCCTAGGTTGCTGTTCTAGTCCTTTGCTTTGTAGATCCTTTTGTGTCTTGTTCTAAGGCTCCCTGCTTCATGTCTACCTGTCATGCTTCATGTCTCTGTGGTACTTGTTAAATTTGTGCCTTGTCTGCATCTCGTGATGTTTACTATTTATTTTGGAAACCTTGTTTTCCATATTCTATATGCTTAGGTTACACTTCCACTGTGGCGCCGGTAGGTTCATTTTAGTCAGCTTTTTTCCTCAAGTGTCTCCACTTCCCCTGATTACGTCATGTGTGTATTTAAGTCCTCTGTCTTCCTGTGTTCAGTGTCGTGTCGTCTTTATTGTCATTCCCATGTCAAGTCAGAGTCTTAGTCAAAGTGTTCACAGTGAAATCGTACTCATTGTCACCATAGTTTAGTCATAGTTTATTTCTAGTTTTCATTCTACCACAGTCATGCCAGTTTTGTGTGCTCCAGCGTGTTTTTTGCCTTGGTTTTTGTATTACATGTACCAGCCACAATAAAAGGCTCGCTTTTTGTTGAAACGTCAGCTCCGTCTCTTCGCCTGTGTCTGCTCCTGGGTCCACCTCCCTCTCACCTCCACACGGTCTGCCTCCACGGCCCGTGACATGAACTTAATTCTTGTAATGCTTATTCCTTCTCATGCAAAAGAATGACAACAGGCATGATAAACTGCCTGTGACCTAAGCAATGATCTTTCTCTAATACAAAGTACTAGCTTTAATACAGGCTTCAACTGAAAAACCGACAGTAACTGGATGGTTTTTGTTTCTAAACCTAAGCAAGTGTATATATATATATTCCCAATTCTAATTGAGTTTTGGTGCCCAAGCCAAACCAAAAAAAACATAGACAAAAGACAGTGTAAAAATTGACATCAGTCCCCACCCACCCTTGCCCACACACGCGCACCAAAATTTAGACTTTTTAATATTCAAGACACAAATCAATACACAGATCTGATGAAAAGTCATGTTTATGTACACTAAAACAAAAAGGGAGAAAGACTTTCTGCGACTTATTTATTAGTATCCATCAAACAGACAGTGGCCCAATAATTTAAGACTACAAAGTCATTAAGAAAAGGTGAACACGTGTTTTAACAGCAAGTTTCTCATAACTTTAATTATGTTTAATATTTATATTCAGTAGGATACATTTTAAATTATCTGTAACAACTAAACAGAGACTAGGTTCTCTAAATCCACAGGAAGATGTATGTACTTCAATAATTTGATCACAGGATTTTCAACAAATATGTCCTTTTAAGTGTAGCACAGTCTGATACCTTTTGCTCCACTTTACTTTGTCTTTTCATCTTCCCGAAGAAGACAGCTTGGGAGGGAATGGGATGAAGCAGAATAATATCAGTGGAAGAGTCATGCTCATCTGTGACAAAGAGAAAACGCTCTGACAATTGTTAGTCTGTTTAAAGACAAGCTCTCTTCTTTTTGTATAGCTTGGTTTAAACTAGATCCGCAGGGAAGGGGAAGAAAGGGGGAGTGCAGAGAGCAAAAGCTAAGAAAAAGAAGAGATTTAAAGAAGAAAAATCTCTAAGAAAGTGGGAGAGAGAGAAATTCTGAATACTTGTGAATGTGAGGAAAAAATAATGAAAGAGCAAATTACAGAGCAAAGATACAAAGGAAAAAAGTGAGTGATGAGGACAGAAGAGAGAGGCTAGGGATGAAGATAAGTAAATCCATTTCATCTTGGATTTGACTCAATATCTCAACACTATTTTTAAGGCAATCACAGGACAGGAAGAGGTGATGGGTGGAAGAAGAGGTAGAGATGAGAGCAAGAGACTGTTTGTTGTTAAAAAAAAAGAGAGAGAGAAAAGCTTTCAAAATGTCTCCAGGTTTCAGAAAATACTGATATCGACTGCATTCTGTGGAATACCCTGAAGCTTTTTCAGTTGGGAAGTGAAACTACAGTGCCAGCCTTACCCCGAAAAACAATTTAGACTTTATTGTAACACCTGGCCGAAGGCTGTTTTCTCCCCCCTTTGATTTATAGTTCCAGCTCTTTTTGAATTAATTGATAACCCTTTCCACAATATGCCAGGATATCGCGAGACATCTGAAGAAGCTTTGCATGTAAGTTGAAAAGGCTCTCTTCTACTGAGGAAGCTTAATGTGTCGCTTTAGACTCAGTTTCTTTGTATCTCCAGCTGACTTATTGTCAAAATACTCCCCGACCCTGGTTCTGCCAGAGGTTTCTTCCTGTTAAAATGGAGTTTTTTCTTCCCGCTGTCGCCAAGTGCTTGCCCATTATCTGATTGTTTGGGTTTTCTCTTTATATTGTAAGACTTTACAATAATAAAGTGGCTTGAGGCAATTTCATGATTATCGGTTGATTTAAAAAAATGAAATAAATTGAATTGAAATCTGTTGCAATCTAAAGATAAGATATTTAAGTAGTATATTTAACCCTAGAACTATCTCAGACTCATTGCCTTACAAGAAATACTAAATTGATGAAGCAGTTTTATCTCGCAAATGAGCATCAACAATTTTAGAGCTTTGCCTGTCATGGAGTTCATAACCTCATAAGATGATTGTGTGTTCTGGATCTCAGATTCTGCTGCTTCAGCTCCAGTTTCATCTTGAACCAAGTTCCAGTTTGAGATAAATAAGGATTATTTTAAAGTGAGTCATGCAAAGCTCTACTGGAGGTAGAGTCCAAAAATAGAAACATGGACCTTGAAATGAGCGTAATAGGTTCCCTTTTAAGCTGATATTCAAACTTGAAAACAGGTCAAGTTTAACTAAATCACCTACAACAACCTAACAGACATGTTGCTCCCTGACTAATAAATATGTGTTTGACTGGTTAGACTGGAAACAGCTCTTCCTTAATTCCCAGACAGGGCTCTTTCCTGTAATATGCTCCACTGTTTGACCATCTTCACACCATCCTGATGAGAGACAGACAGTGTGTGGGTTGTAAGTGTCTGCATGTCTGAGGCTGAACTTTAAAAATCCAACTACTTTCAGCCAAGTTGGACAGAAAAATCCAGCTCTCATCTCTAGCATTCGCCATTTTAATCAACTGAGAACAAGATCCAAGCACAGGCAGACCCCGCAAGATGCACGATCACAGATGGCAGAAAAGTTTGAAGTAATAAAACCGACGAGCGGGAACAAGGCAAACCCATTCCCCCTGTCAAATTGGACATGATTTGATTTCATGCTTTCCACAAAGAGAACTCAAAAGGTCATTCATGTTTGTAACCAAGGGAAAGCATTTCCATGAAGATTCTGACACATTCTCTGAAACCCTTTCTACTGCATAGGTTAACAGAAAATATGAGTTATTTCACCAGGGGCTATGCGTAATAAGAAACTCTCATTGTGCAATGTAATCATTTTTCCACCAGCAAGTCTGCCACAGTGTCTCGTTATACACGCACTATATTGTGTAGAAATAACCTGTTTCTCATTAGCGTACTGGGAAATGCCACGGTTTGGGCTTTGCTGATGCATTTGCTCTGTGTTTAGTTGAAAGCCTCGGGCTCTGAACACAATGTCAGTACAAGATTCCCCAGCTAAATTTAAAAAGATGTTGTGGATGAAAACAACAACAATGAACAGGATTGCTTTTACTGACTCTTGTCCACATATGCACTCCTAAAGAGCCTGTCTTTGTGGCGGTACATTTCTACACGAAAAACAGAGAACTGCTTTGATTTGATACCAGGTGATCACAGGCTTATTGCAGAGGTTAATCAACAGAAAGTATATTTTTCTCTGATTCAGCCTTCCAGAGTTTAATGAAACCAATGTTCGACCAACTTCTTCATAAGATTAGCCTTGTTTTCATCACCCAGCTGTTGCAACACTCCCCAGACAATCCAGAGAAGTTTAACCGACCCAATCAAAAGTACCTACCCGATGCTGCTTCATTTGTTTTCCATTAAAGCAATATTTCTCTACACTTTAATACTGACACAGTGTGATAGTATTGATATCTTACATCTTTGAAGTCAAACTGCAGGTCTCTGTTGATGGATTTGCCCAGTTTTCATTATTGTGAATTCAATTTTTTGTTCTTTTTTTATTGAAGTAAATGCATTATTTAGATCTTTATTTTACTCTGGGAATAATGCTGACCCTGCATTCTGTTTCCAAGCAGTGCGTCATATTGTACACAGAAATCACTTTCTCAAGGGAGCTACAAGCACCAGTCATGTCCCAAAGTGTTAGTAACTTAGCAGCACCACAGAGGGACACACAGTATGCAATATAGTGCTAATCCTTGGAAGAAGAAAAACAAAAAACAAGCAAACAAGAAAATACAAAAAATCAATCTGGGGTTCATATATTTTTATAAGTGATGGAAAGCAGTGCTAGTGACCTTTTTTAATGTGATGATCAAAACTGAGATCATTGTCCAAAATGATGTCACAGTTTCTGACTTGCTCACTGCATTTCACAGACAGGGATGATAAAATGAGCTCACTTTCTTACTCTGAGCTATAGTTGTGATCTTGTCATTTCTTCGTGCACTCACAAACACTCAAAAATGTCAGCACACTAAGGTTAATTATGGAGTTCCACAGGGTGGACCAGTTCTATTTACATTACACATGCTTCCCTTAGGCAGTATTATTAGAAGCCATAACATACTTTTAGCAGCCGGATTAGCTCAATGAGATAAGCAGCCGTTCCTGGAGTGGGTGGTGTGAGTTTGAATTTTTTTATTTATTTATTTTTTTGAGCAGAGATAGCTCAGTAGGTAGAGTGTTCGCCCCATGATTGGAAGGTCGGTGGTTGAAATCCACCGAATGGCTACCCTGAGGTACCCTTAGGCAGGGTACCGTCTCTACACACTGTTCCCCGTGCACTGGATTGGTAGCTGCCCACTGCTTCACTGAGTGAATGGGTTAAATGCAGAGGACTAAGCAGTTTCCTACGGGATTAATAAAGTGTACATTATTATTATACTTTTGATTGCTATGCAGATGATATCCAACTTTATCTATCCAATAAGCCAGATGACACAGACTAGTTAGTTAAACTGCATGAATGTTTTAAAGACCAAAAATGCAGATGACCAGTAATTTCCTGCTTCTAAATTCAGATGAAACTGAGATCATCATACTCGGCCATAAAAATCTTGGCAACATAGTGTGTAACCAGATTCTTACTCTGGATAGCATTACCCTGGTCTCCAGTAACACTGTTTTTGACCATAATATGTCCTTCAAAGTGCATATTAAACAAATATGTAAGACTACGTTCTTGCAATATGTACAATATGTCTAAAATTAGAAACATCCTTTCTCAGAGTGAAGCTGAAAAATCAGTTCATACTTAAATTCATTATTATTGGGTTGTTTTAAAAGCTCCCTGAAAAGCCTTCAGTTGATCCAAAATGCTAGAGTACTGATATGGAAACAGAGTATATTGCTCCTAGTTTGGCTTCTCTTCATTAGCTCCCTGTTAAATCCAGAATCAAATTTAAAATCCTTCTCCTCACATACAAGCTCATACAAAGACACAACGTATCGTAAAAACCCCCATGGTACTTTGCTCACATGTAAACAATTGGGGTGATAATCTCCCTTTCTGTTTTTATTCTCCATAATCCGTAGAAATGAGAACCAAGACTATGGAGACATCTTTTAGAAGGGATGCACACAGGCAACGAAAACACTCAA